>NTHP01000858.1:0-48529 GCA_003416845.1 Oplegnathus fasciatus | reverse complement strand
TAGTTTATTTGAGGACTTTCAGTCAGGATTTAGAGTGCATCATAGCACAGAGACAGCGAAAGTTACTAATGACCTCCTGATTGCATCAGACAATGGATATCTCAAGGAAATTGAATCGAAAGCAACTGGATTTTTGGTTTTGTCTGTGAAGACGTTTCACCTCTCATCCAAGAGGCTTCATCAGTTCGTGCTCGTTTGACCAGGCTAGACTGGACAATGGACTTGTCTCTGTACTTGTCTTGTTAGATCTTAGTGCTACATTCGACACCATTGACCATCACATCTTGTTACAGAGACTTGAACATTCCATTGGCATTAAAGGAACCGCACTAAGCTGGTTTAAGTCTTATTTATCAGATCGATCTCAGTTTGTACATGTTAACGATGAATCCTCCATGCCTGCCATAGTTAGTCACGGAGTTCCACAAGGTTCTGTGCCCGGACCAATTCTGTTCACTTTATATATGCTTCCTTTAGGTAATATTATTAGGACACACTCCATAAACTTTCATTGTTATGCAGATGATACCCAATTATATATATCGATCAAGCCTGATGAAACCAATCAGTTAGCCAAACTTCAAGCATGTGTTAAGGACATAAAAACCTGGATGACCTGCAATTTTCTGCTGTTAAACTCAGACAAAACTGAAGTTACTGCACTTGGGCCCAAACATCTCAGAGACACATTATCTGAAAATATAGTTACTCTAGATGGCATTGCCCTGGCCTCTCGCACCACCGTAAGGAATCTTGGAATAATCTTTGATCAGGATATGTCTTTTAACTCCCATATAAAACAAACTTCAAGGACTGCCTTTTTTCATCTACGTAACAATGCAAAAATCAGACACATCCTGTGTCAAAAAGACGCGGAAAAACTAGTCCATGCATTTGTTACTTCTAGGCTGGATTATTGCAATTCCTTATTATCAGGCTGCTCCAATAAGTCTCTAAAGACCCTCCAGCTGATCCAGAATGCTGCGGCACGTTTACTTACAAGAAGTAGGAAGAGAGATCATATTTCTCCAGTATTAGCTTCTCTGCACTGGCTCCCTGTAAAATCTAGAATAGAATTTAAAATCCTTCTCCTCACCTACAAAGCCTTTAATGGTCAGGCACCATCGTATCTGAAAGAGCTCATAGTTCCATATTACCCCACTAGAACGCTGCGCTCTCAGAATGCAGGGTTACTTGAGGTTCCTAGAGTCTCCAAAAGTAGGATGGGAGCCAGAGCCTTCAGCTATCAAGCTCCTCTTCTGTGGAATCAGATCCCAGTTTGGGTTCAGGGGGCAGACACCCTCTCCACATTTAAGAGTAGACTTAAAACTTTCCTCTTTGATAAAGCTTATAGTTAGGGCTGGCTCAGGTGAGCCCTGAACCATCCCTTAGTTATGCTGCTATAGGCCTAGACTGCCGGGAGATTTCCCATGATGCACTGAGCTCCTCTCTCCTCCTCTCCCTCTCCTTCTGTACTCATTCATGTCCCATTAATGCATGTTACTAACTTTATATCTTCCCCGGAGTTTCTGTGCTTTCTCGTCTCGCAGGTTCCTGTGGATCATTGTTGTGGACCACCTGCTGCCGTCGGCCTGCTTGACCCCCACTGCTACTATTATTATTATTAGTCATATTTCTATTATTATTATTATAGTTGTTGTTCTTATTATTGTTGATGCTGCATCTCTGTCTGTCTGTCTCTGTCTCTCCCTCTCGCTCTCTCTCTCTCTCTCTCTTAACCCAACCGGTCAAGGCAGATGGCCGCCCATCTAGAGCCCGGTTCTGCTCGAGGTTTCTGCCTCTTAAAATGAACTTTTTCTTTGCCACTGTCACCAAGTGCTTGCTTGTGGTTGTTGGGTCTCTGTAAATAGTATTATAAAGAGTATGGTCTAGACCTGCTCTGTATGTTAAGTGCCATGAGATAACTTTTGGATTGGTGCTATATAAATAAAATTCACTTGGCTTGACTTGGCTACCGAGATTCACACCACAATTCACACCCTGACCGTATCCATGGAAACCATTCAGAAAATCCATTTCTTTACTTAAAATGTAGAAAGTCAAACCAGCTGGACATTTGTGTAGTCTGAGAAATAACTCTTAAGACTCTGAGAAATAAAACAACAACATGAAGTGTCGAGAAGTAAAAACTGAAGAGGAATCAGTGAGATTTTGTTACACAACAAGAATCTTCTGAAAACCTGAATTTTTTAACATGAAGAAATGAAATAATCTTGTTTGTTCTGTCCGTCAGCAGTCAGACTCCAGTGACGTGAAGCAGGGTGAACTGGGTGAACTGGGAGAACTGGGAACTTTGTCCTTTGTTCTGTCCTCTTCTGTCCAACTGCTCTGTTTACCTTTAATTAATTTGAAGCAGCTCAGAAGCTTTCAATATCACCACTGATTGATTAACTATCAGCTCCTTCAAAGTGAGGAGGTCAGAGTGAGCTGTTCTCAGACGAGATCACGTTTCCTCCAGCAAAGGTTTATCACATCCTGACATTCTGCCAATTCAGGTCAAAACTTTATTTAAATGTACTGACTTCAACAACGTCACTGTATTGGAATTCATCATTTTATACATTTGTACTCACGTTTCACTGAAATCCATCTTGGCATATTTGATATCTTTTAAAAAAGTTAAATCACCCAACTCAGGCCTTATTAATATCTGGAGACAGAGTCTGAACAAGCTGAACATCATCTATCTGTTCCTGGTAAAACATCCTGATTCCTTTGAGTTTCAACACTTCTTTAACTCTTGTTTTTATCTGCAAAGACAAACAAGTTGCTTGATGTCCTCCTGGATCCATCCCCTTCACTTTTGTTTTACAATCTACATTTCTGTCAGCACATTGTATACACTGTGATATTATTGTTGATTTATTCTGTGCACTCGACATCTATTGCATGTCTGTCTGCCCAGGGAGAGGAAGTTTTTGGGGGGAGTTTTTCCTCATCCGAGTCAAGGGTCTAAGGACAGAGGGTGTCGTATGCTGTACGGATTGTAAAGCCCCTTGAGGCAAATTGTGATTTGTGATACTGGGCTATATAAATAAAATTGGCTTGAAAATTGACTTTACAAACAGAACCTTCAGCTGTAGTTTTCATTTATCTGAATAAGAAAGTTTATAAGTGTACAAACATAAATATAAAATGTCTCTGCTGATGATGTAACACAAGTTTGTGGTAACTCAGAGACACAGTGATGGCACAGACACAGTGATGGCGCAGTGATAGCGCAGACACAGTGATGGTGCAGACGCAGTGATGGCGCAGACACAGTGATGGCGCAGTGATGGCGCAGTGATGACGCAGACACAGTGATGGTGCAGTGATGGCGCAGACGCAGTGATGGCGCAGACACAGTGATGGCGCAGTGATGACGCAGTAGCAATGCAATGATAACGCAGTGATGTCACAGTGATGACGCAGTGATGGCGCAGACTGACGGCGCCGTGGTAGCACAGACAGTGGTGGCACAGATGCAGTGATAATGCAGTGATGACGCAGACACAGTGATGGCACAGTGATAACGCAGACACAGTGATGGTGCAGTGATGGTGGAGAGTGATGGCGCAGTAATGGCGCAGACAGTGATGGCGCCGTGATAGTGCAGACACAGTGATGGCGCAGACACAGTGATGGCACAGTGTTGACGCAGACACAGTGATGGCGCAGTGATGGTGGAGAGTGATGGCGCGGTGATGACGCAGTAACAATGCAGTGATGACGCAGTGATGGCGCAGTGATGGCGCAGACACAGTGATGGTGCAGTCATGGCGCAGACACAGTGATGATGCAGTGATGGCACAGTGATGACGCAGTGATGATTAGTGATGGAGGCTTCACCCAAGAGTTTTTTTCCCTAAGTGATATCAGTTGTTTCCACCACGCGCCAAAACTCTTTTTGTTTTTGCTCAGAAAGAAGAGGCTATCACTGACGATATGGTGGACTTAATCAGAGAAAAGTTAAAAATGGGCGATGCTCCTCAGTCCTGACAACTACTATAATGCATAAAGTTGGTGGTTTCTGGGTTGGGTAGGGTTCGGGTGGTTGATTAATGCATATTTTTGCGGGTTGGGCGGTGTGGATCGGCTCTCATAACGGGTTGGGTGGGTGCAGCTATTAAAAAACCCTGACCCGTGCATCACTCGTGATGATGATGATGTATCAGCTCAGGTAAAACAGAGGAGTGAACAGATCACTGACAGTTTAATCAGATGTATTTCCTGCAGGGGGTGTGTTGGATTTGGGGTGTTCCCTCAAACTGATTGATTGGTTTAAAACTTTGTTTGAACTATTTTCAGACACATTATTTTTATGAGACAGATTTGACCAAAACTCCCAAAAGACAAAGTAGTAATCATCCTGCCCTCTGTTCTCACCTCTCCTCTGCTCTCAGCTCTCCAGAACTCCTCACCCCTCCTCCCTCGTTGCCCAGTGACAGCGTGTCTCCAGCAGGTTTGGTGACAGCAGGCCATCAGGGCCCGCCCCCACAGGCCCCGTTCCTGCTGGTCCAGATGCAGCAGCTGTCAAAGGAGAAGCAGAGCGTGGAGGCGAAGCTTCAACGCTGTCAGGAGGCGGAGCGAGAGGCCAGCGAGAGAGTCCGCAGGTCAGATTCTACACAACACACCTGTCAAAATGTTTTATTCTTTAATACTAGAATTTATCATTTATATGATTTTCATACTTTGCTGTCCTTTTGTCCATTTTCCTGGTTTGGACTTGTTGGCCAATGAAGAGAAATTTTAACAGCGTCCAATGATGTTTTAGAGAATAATGTTCTTCCAACTTTGTGTCAACAGTTTGTGTCTGGTTCTTTCCAGTTTTCACAGGTTTTTACATGGTTTTTACATGTTTTAACACGACACAAAGACAGCTCCATGAAGGCATTTTCCCACTTACAGAAAGGTCAGCGGTAGCTTCAGTGGATCTGAATTTACGATTCAACCAAAAAATCTGATGCAAATAAGTCAGTGAAGAATAATTGACAGCTGACACACAATGTATGTCCAAAAAACTGAAATTAAAATCCACAGGTCTGTGTTTCATGAAATCAGTTTGACTTTAATTCACCTCCAGTGGCAGAGCAGCGTGCCAGCAGAGGGTCGCTGATGAGCCGCAGTCTGCCTGCATCGCTACAGAGAGACAACACAGACATCAGCTGGAGGATTAGTTCATTCCTAAATTTCGTTTTCTCAGATTTCCATTATTTCCCTTTCATAAATCATTTAAATTTCCTCACAAACGGCTTCCGAAACACACACGTCGTATATTCGTCTTGTGTCAGAGACGTGATCAGCTATTATCAGAAATATGTTTCTTCCTGCTGCAGTCGTCATGACAACACAAATATTTCAGTAACAGCTGGACTCTGTGATGTCATACTGACACATCCAACCAGAGATCACACAGCCTCAGCTGACAGAAAGTTAGTTAAAAAAGCTCAGTTTTCATTGGAGGAGAGAAAATAGAGTGTGATCATCTGCTGTGTGTGTGTGTGTGTGTGTGTGTGCGTGTGCGTGCGTGTGCGTGTGTGTGTGTGGGTGCATGCATGTTCTTTGAGTCTACATACATCCAGTGACCTTTACTAAATACCAACAAGTCTGTTGACATGTTAGTTTACACACACACTGAGCAGGGTGATGACATCATGCTGAGGCCATCTGCTGTAAAAGGTTTGAGTGATGCAGGAAGTTGTACCTGTTTGTGTCGAACCTGCGTCATCTTGTTAGTATCTGGTTTTATTTTATCGCATAGGAGGTGAAATGTTGAGCTGCTGCAGGAAATGTGAAACCTAAAAGTGTGAACAGTTCTGCTTTTTGTTCTCAACACTCATTTTATGAACTATCCCTGAAGTCCACGCTGAACGAGTAAAAGAGTTTTTCTGACTGGAAACTTCTGCTGTTACTTAACATCTGCCACAAAAAAAGCTTCCCTTCCTAAAACACAACTCAGTTTTCAATAATCATTACCAGAAGGATTTAGCAGAAATGAAGGACATTTTACCAAAAAGTGCTGCCCTTAAATCATCATATTATGAACAATAAAACAAAATGAGCTTCATCTTCAGTCTCACCTGAATCATTAAACCTGTTTCTGCAGCTGATGCTGATGAACCTGAACGAATCTGTACAAACAGACATCTTTGACTTTTAGATAAATTCAGTTGGTTTCCTTTTGACTTTTGAAGAAACAAACAGAGCTCTTACTGAACTGAACCAAACCACAGTGAAGCCCCCTGGACAGGATGTTTGATTTGTCCTAACAAGAAGAATCCAGGGTTCAAATTGTAATGTAAATGTAATCGCATGTATTTCATGTATTCAGTGTGCAGTTTGACAAATACATTAACTTTACTGACTCTTGATTGTTGATTCGGCTTCATCATGATGACAGAATTTAGTGGGACCCCCTAAGGGGTTGAGAGATAAAACCTGAGTGGTCATGAGATTGAAAAAGCAGACAAAAGTTTCCTCCACCTTCTGTTTTTACATTTTCTTATAATATTTGGGGTTTTTTCTTGTGAATTATGATAATTTGACCTCCTCAGGCCTCCTCAGTTTCCAGTGAAACACTCTGTGGTTCAAAGGAGCAGTGTGTAGGATTTAGGGGGATCGATTGCCAGAAATGAGTGAGCTTGTCGTCTCCCATGGAGCCCGCCATGTACAGCATCCCAGAACGGACAAACCACACACTGGCACTAGCGAGGGCCTTTCACATTTTTACGTTGAAGTGGCAGCCACTGCAGTTTATCCTACATGCTTGGAAAGGGAGTGGTGAGGGGAGGGGTATTCAGTTTATTGCAATCTGCAACCTCACTGCTATATGCTACTAAATCCTAAATTTAACTAAATTTAACTGGCCACAACCTGTTTTGATGATTACAAGCAAAAGCAAAGGTTAAAAACCAGTAAAACCATTGATATAAGAGAGAATCTGAGTATCGATGGGGTTTCCTGTCATCAGAAACATGTTGCTGTTACTAACAGCAGCCGTCAGAGATGCTGGGATGTGTTCAAAGACTGGTTAAGCGTGTGGGACTAAAGAGATTTGGTTTGATGATTCATATTCAGTGGACATCGGTGTGAGTGTCTCTGCCGGCGAGTTGATCAGGAAGAATTAATCCTTCAGATTTTGACTCATACAGGATGATGGTCGGATGCTGAATAACGTGACTTCTTCTTCTGCTGCTTCTCATCTCATCAGTCTGAAGATGAAGGGATGAGATTCATGATGAAAACAGCTTAAGTCGTCCGTCTGCGTTCCACGCTGTCCTCCTGGGCTCAAACCCGCGGCTTTCTGCTCTAATTTGGCTGCCAGCGGGGGGCGGCCGGCTCTGAAGAGCCTCCCAAGTTTCTGAATAGTGGAGAGAGGAATATTTGCTCTCTTGGGGGGGGGAGGGGGTAGCCGGGTGATAGAAATCTGCTGGTTATTAGAGACAGGAAATTTAATTTGGTTTGGAGAGAGAGAGAGAGAGAGAGAGAGAGAGAGAGAGAGACCCTCAATGAGTGTTAGAAAGTCATCCAGGGTCAATTTTCCAACTCCTCCTTTCTTCAATTCAGCTTCATCTCAGTTTTATGCTTTTCCTTTTTCTTTCTGTGCACTCAGGCTGTTAATATTCTCTATGTTAGCCAGAGAAACCCATAATCACTTCTCACAATCACCTGTGTATATAGAAATGTCTTCACTAAATTCAAAACCTGGTCACTGTAGGAAGACAACTGGTAAAAACAAGACACTGCAAGTCCCTGCATGTGTAAACCTAAAACGTTAGCTTCTGCAGGTNGTAGAAACTATTTCACTGCAGGTAGAAACATGATCACTGTAGGTAGAAACATGGTCACTATAGGTAGAAACTATTTCACTGCAGGTAGAAACATGGTCAATGTAGGTAGAAACTATTTCACTGTAGGTAGAAACTATTTCGCTGCAGGTAAAAATTATTTCACTGTAGGTAGAAACTATTTCACTGTAGGTAGAAACTATTTCACTGTAGGTAGAAACTATTTCACTGTAGGTAGAAACATGGTCACTGCAGGTAGAAACATGGTCACTGTAAGTAGAAACTATGTCACTGTAGGTAGAAACTATTTAACTGCAGGTAGAAACATGGTCACTGTAAGTAGAAACTATGTCACTGTAGGTAGAAACTATTTAACTGCAGGTAGAAACATGGTCACTGTATGTAGAAACTATTTCATTGCAGGTAGAAACTATGTCACTGTAGGTAGAAACTATTTCACTGCATGTAGAGAAGTATTCCTTGCAGTTTGAGAATTATTCACTGTAGGTAGAAACACAGTCACTCTAGGTAGAAACATGGTCACTGTAGGTAGAAACACAGTCACTGTAGGTAGAAAATATGTCACTGCAGTTAGAGAAGTATTCACTGCAGTTAGAGAAGTATGCACCCCAGTTAGAGAAATATTCACCCCAGTCATAGAAGTATTCACTGCACTTAGAGAAATATTCACCCCAGTCATAGAAGTATTCACTGCAGTTAGAGAAATATTCACCCCAGTTATAGAAGTATTCACCCCAGTTAGAGAAGTATTCACTGCAGTTAGAGAAGTATGCACCCCAGTTAGAGAAATATTCACCCCAGTCATAGAAGTATTCACTGCAGTTAGAGAAATATTCACCCCAGTTATAGAAGTATTCACTGCAGTTAGAGAAGTATTCACCCTAGTTAGAGAAGTATTCACCCCAGTTATAGAAGTATTCACTGCAGTTATAGAAGTATTCACTGCAGTTAGAGAAATATTCACCCCAGTTATAGAAGTATTCACTGCAGTTAGAGAAGTATTCACCCCAGTTATAGAAGTATTCACTGCAGTTAGAGAAGTATTCACTATTCCCTCCTCCACACTGTGAGAGTGTTTTGACCTCCTCCCTCACACGTTCCTCCCCCTCCATCAGACGAGCTACAGACAGATAGATACCCAGTCCTGCAGGATGGGAACACGTGTCTGTATTTTCCTGATATCTTCAGGTTTCCATCAGCGTTTATAAAACTGAATTTTGAGACTGAATTAAATCATTTTTCCTCTTCTTCCTCCTCTTCCTCAGGTTGGAGCGTCTGGTCGAGGTTTTGAGGAAGAAAGTCGGGACAGGAAGCCTCCGAGCCGTCATCTGATCTCCTCTCAATTTTATTAGAAATGTTCTGTTCTGTTCTGTAATCCTTTTTATAAACTGACCGTTGATTATTTTGTTTATTTTTTCTGTTTCATTCCTTGAGGTTTTTCTTTAGTAAAAAGATCTGAAGGTCCGTTATTATTGCTGTTATGCTGTATATATATTACTGCTTTGATGAACCTACGGTATTCTTCTTTTCTTTTTTCCTACATTTTTGATGTTTCTTCTTTGTTTAGTTTCTTAAACGTCAAACCAAAAAAAAATGTACAGCCTTAAAGTTTTAGGTTTTTGTTTGTTAGATCATTTTTGTGTTCAGGTGTAATCATCAGATATTTCTAATAAGATACTGAACTGATTCTGAGAGGTTAAAAGTCACAGTATAATCTGTATCTTTTAACTGCAGCAGATTTAATTTGTTTTGTTGTTTTTTCTGCTTCTGTTGCTCTGGTTTGTTTTTAATATTATCCGTACTTTCATCACATTTTAATTTTAATAAAGATGATACTCTTTTTCTTTACTTAGTCTTGACTTGAAATTAAATGTTAATAATAATTTTTCATTAATATCTGTAGTTACATTCACAGCAACACAACGAACTGTCATATCTCAACCTGTTCATGTTGGTTCTGACATGATTATAATATGACATGATAATGCATCAAACTGGTGGTTAATGTGGTTTATTGATGTTTTTGCTGAAGGTATTCTTGTTTTTTTAATGAGAGGTTGGAAGTGAGGCAGATTTTTTACAAAATGAACAAGTTAAATGTTTAATCTCCCCTGAAACTACAGTTAACTAAATCCCATTTTTCGACAACATAATTCATGTTTTAATGAATAGTTTTTACTCTCAATGTTACAGAAATGGGTCCAGTTTTCATCTGGTTTCAGAGTCTCTGCAGTGAAGGATTCCTCCTCCCCCTCCTCTTTGTGTCTGTAATTGAAGATCAGTCTGCCTTTTAGTTCCTCTGTTGATTTAAGGTTCGTCTTTTAAACTCTCCTGTTTTAAACAGAAACTCTGCTCAGATTAATTTAGAGGATCGCTGTGACAAATGTAAGGAAGCTGCTCTGACTTCATGTCCCTAAAAACTTCAAATTAAAATTTAACTTTGACAACTTTCAACAAGTTGGTCAAACTGTCAGCTAAAGGAAACAGATGAAGCTTCATCACCTGTCTCAAACACACGGTATCTGATCAGCTGCTTTCGCAACAACTGAACACCAAAAATAATTAAACACCAAAACTACAACTAAATGCACAAAGAACTGAACACCAACATAGAAAATTAAACATCGAAACAAAAACTCAACACGAAACAGATTCAACAATGAAAAGAAAGGTGTGTGCACTCGCTGCAAACCGTCTGATGAAGCCAACAGAACTACATCATCTACAAAGAGCAGTGATACGATCCTGAGGTCACCATACCGACACTCTCCACACCTCGTCAGTAGTTCTCCTCCCTGCTGAAAACAGTCTGGACTGAGTCCTACCTCTCTCACGAATCAACGGTTTGTCAGATTCTCTTTGAGGCCGACTGAAAGTCTGTCTCCATAGTCTCCCCAAACTCCTCCCACACCTGAGGGTTTCCTTCAGTGACCACAGAAGCCATCGTCCTTCTGACCTCCCTCTCTGCTGCTCCAGGAGTCCCCAATCAGCCTCAAAGAACTCTTTGACAGTTTCCTTCACAGCTGGTGTCAACCAGCAGGTTCTTTGGTGACCGCCACAACAGGCACCAGTGCACCAAATAATCTGCACACCATTACAGATTATTTGGTGCTACAGTCTTGGTGACGTGGCGACTGCTCACAGGGTTAGTTTGTGAGCTAACTGCTAACTTGCTAGCCAGCTGCATTAACACTACTCAGTCACAACAGCTCCCGGAGGTTCTCTGATATTTTGGTCACCATTTCATTCAATACATTTGCGCGTCAAAGATCAAAGTGTAACTCGACCCAAAAAATGTACTTCACCTCTTTGTATCAAAGTAAAAGTACTCGTGATATTGAGGTCACATCTTCTGTGAGTTTTAAACAACCTGAGTAAAGTTTATATTCTACAATTACAAACTTACACATGAGGAGTGTTTCATAGGCTGATCCCAGTATTTTTAGATTCACTTTATTTAAATCTGACTCATTTTAGACCAATGAACAAATAAATAAATGATTCAGCATTTCTCCACAAAATGTATGCATTGAAACAATATTTCGATCTTAGAGTTATAATCCTTAAGATTTCAGTTCTGTTTGATTTGGCAACACCTGTGGTGACTGGTAACTGGTAACTACAACAGAAATATGTGTAGTTTTAGGAGTTGGGAAATCAAATTTACAAAAAATGTAATTGGACTTAATAAACAAAATACAATAAAATCCTAATAATTGGATACATTTTGGGGGGAGTTTACTGAAGAGGTTTGGACTCTAGTAGAAAGTAAATATAGAATACAGCCCTGACTGTTATATATTGTATTACTGGAATATTATCACTGAGGTATTAATGTGTGAGCCACTGTTTTCTATTTAAAATCTATTTGAAATCTTAATCTAATATATAGAAGGATAAAATGGAAGGATAAAATGGAGTACAAGTACCTCAAAATTGTACTGAAGTACAGTACTTGAGTAAATGTACTGCTGACTGTTTGTTTGTTTGACTGAACAAACTGCTGAAACTGCTGTTTTCTGAAGGTTTCAGAAAAAATCACTTTATATTCAAACACACACACACACACACACACACACACACACACACTAAACACACACACTCACTCTCCTCTGCATACTAACACTGTCCAAACATGAGGAGGAGCAAACTGATTGGTCAACCTCTGCTGCAGTCCACACACACACACACACACACACACACACACACTGGTCTTCATGTTTTAATGATGTTTGTCTAAAACGTTGCTGCTGTTAAATTCGTCCAAATTAAAGTTCATTCAACAGTAAGATTAAAGAGTCAAAGTTTTACAGTGAAGTAAATGAACTTTATTCAACTGTGAGTCAGAAAAGTTCAATAAAATTGAAATCAGATCATTTAAATGAAGAACAAGACAACATGTATTGTTTACTACAAACAGTGTATAAGCCTGTTTTTGTTTTTATCATTTGAAATAATAGTTTAAATGAAGTATGGGTTATTGTGAGATAAGATAAGATGGCGCTTTATTGATTAAGGTGTTACAGCAGCATTCAAGATAAATGTTCATGAAGTAAAAAAACAGAGCACAGGAAATAAGACAGTAGGTCAAGTACTCCATAAATCAAAAGTACAGGAAGCAGTAAGCAGGAAAACACTATGCAATACATGCAGGTGTGTACAGTATAATAGGCCAGTATATGTAAATGTGCTTTACATGTGCAAAACCTGATTTCAGCCAAATACATGATAGTACAACATGCTATACCGGAGTACTACAGTCAGTGTGCGATTTGTAAAAAAAACCACATGAAATATGATATGTGAAATAGACTAACACCTGGTTCGGGGAGGAGAATAGCAAAACAACAACAACAAAACAGTATCCTAGACTCAGGCTACATGCTGACAATTATCCCCTTATTATATATATACCCCTTATTATATAAAATATATTCACTTACTAAGCCTTAGCAGAACAGTCTGGTTTGGGGTGGGACCTCTGCCTTTTTCGGCCTCCTTCCCGCGGCAGCATCGTCAGCAGCATGTCGGGCTTCTCTGATCCACAACTCTGTATACTCTGTATAACTCCACTTCTGGGCCATTCACAGAGATGAAAAGAAGGTTGTTCAGTGTCTCTGCCATCATCCTGTTCCTCTTGTCTGTCAGGATAATGTTCATCGCCCTGCAACCTCTTTTGCACTCTGCTGTCGACACGGGAAGCGTTTCTTTTTTTTTTCACATGTATTTTTATTGGTAGAAACATTTGATAAAACATTAACAGACATTGAACATTAACAATTTCTTTTTTCACAGATCTGTGACAACAAAAATAATAAACACCTGCCCACCGCAGTTGGCATTTACACTTGTTTGTAATTAGTATATATAGTACAAACTTATATTCCAAAAAGAAGAAAATAAAATTAGCAAGACAGAGAACCAGAAGAATAGAATCTGTTATCAGACCAGTCTGGTCAGGTTAGACAAACAAAGAAAATATACAGATAAAAGGCAAAAAGTTATGTCCTTCAGTCAGGTGGTAGCACAGACAGGTTGTTGAAATATGAAATAAAAGGTTGCCATTTGAAGATAAAACACTCGTCAGAACCTCTAAGTGTAAACTTAGTTTTATCAGCACTCAAGAAATACATAACATCTTTTAGCCAGGCAGAAAAGGATGGTGGGGCAGGAGATTTCCAGGCTAAGAGTATACTCTGCCGTGCCAAATGCTATAATGTCATTGTCTCTAGAGCCACAAGGAAGAGGTTCAAAAACTGCCAACAGAGGGCATGGTTGCGCCCTAATATTGAGAACTTTGGAACGAGCATCAAAAACATCAACCCAGAAGTCTTTTAAGTTTGGGACAAGTCCAAAACGTGTGCGATAGGTTTGACTGTACATCACCACAACAGTCACATTTTGAAGTCCTATAGTGGTGATGAAACTGTATCCAGATCTTAAGAGTGGACAGGACAATCAGGTTTGATGAATGGTGGGAGGGTTTCATAGGAAGAGAAGAGTACACTGGCGCCAGAAGACAAGAAGAATGGCATGACTGAGCCTCCAATGCACACCAGTCTGTTTCGGGTATATTAACCCAAAATGATTGGCAGCCCAATAGTAATGAATAAAATTTGGAAGAGCTAGGCCACCCACATTCTGGGGTCATTGTAGAAGGGACCTGCCCACCCTACTATTTTTACCCGCCCAGATAAATGTAGAGATAACCTTATCTATAGAGTGGAAAAACCTTTTTGGTAAGAAAAGAAGCAAGCACTGAAACAGATACAAGAATTTTGGGAGAATATTCCCTTTTACTGACTGTATTCTACGTGACAAAGAGAGAGGCAAATTATTCCACCACTGAAAATCATTTTTTATGTTCTCAAGCAGGGGGGTGAAGTTAGCTGTATGAAGAGAGACAAGACTCTGAGTAATATGAACACCAAGATATTTAAAGCCCAGGCAAGCTAATTGAAAGGGTATGGATGCCTGATCGATTTTCCGAGCCAAATCATTGACAGGAAAACATTCTCTTTTTTTGAAATTTAATTTAGAGCCAGAGAAAGAGCCACATTTCTTCAATTATAGGGGAAGACTTCACAGGGTCAATTACATATAATAAAAGGTTGTCCACGTAAAGCGAGACGCAATGTTCAATTCCATAACGCAAGCCAGTTGCTGAAGGTTCTTGTCTATGCTGCCTTGGTGTTTGTACTCTCAGAAGTCATTCAGCAGAAGTTCAGGGCTCATAGAATCCATCTGAAGGGCTCTGCGAAGGTAAAGAACTGGCCTTCTTCATCAGATGGCCAGGTGTTAGGATTCAGAACCGCAGCAACAGACAGCACAGCATTCGCATCCTCCAGTCTCTGCACGATGTTTCAGTTAGTGCGAGGAAGAAGTTGGAGCGAAACTCTTAATCTTGTGCTGAGTTTAGCTGGTTTCACTCCCTTGAAGGTATGGGTCCTGGCATTTTCTCACTGAATCATAGACTTTGGTGTTTTCAGCACAATGTCAACTTCTGCTTTTGCAGTGATTGCTGTGGCATCCCTCCTCTGCAGAAACAGAGACAAGGCCTTCAGGGTTTCTAGAGTTAGATCTTTCACACAAGCCATTTCCAATATGAACAACCCCTGAGTCATCTTTGCATGGATCCCTGCGCATTTTGCTTTCTCCTTGTTTGACCGTGTGTTGTTTTCGGACAGGTTCTGAAACAGTTTAACCAGGGCTGGGTAGCACTCCCACAAAGCTTCTAGTTCTTGCATTCTTGTCTGAGTGCAACATGTTGCTGAGACCGAGTCCATTGAGCTGCTCAACCAGCGCTGGTTGGATTTGAATGACAAGTCATGTGCAAGCAGCTCTTCTCTCGTTAGCTTTCCTCCGCAGCGCTGCGCCGTTGTCCCCTTCGTTCACGCCTTCCACCCTCTTTTTTACAATTTCTTCACATTTTAAATGAGACTGACACTTTCCGTGTTTACTGATCTTGTCATTTAACCTTTTCGTGGTTTTAGCCATCATCCCGTTAATGAATGCTGGATCAATATGTAGCTTCTCTTGGATAAGGGGATCCAGAGTGCGGACATCAGGATGGGAGGGGGTGTATCAAAGAACCTGATCTGTTAAAGGATCAATCAATGTTTTTTTAATTCACATATAAAGATAGAAAGTAAAATCACAAAGTTGTTTGTCAACATATCCTTGTAAATATAGATTAGATAAGATAATGTTTTTGGCATTTCTGCTTTATTAAAGATAGAACAGCTGGAGACAGACAGGGGCTGACAGGCAGCAAAGGCTTGGAATCGAACAGTTAGTGCTAATTATCTATAAAAACACTTCACAGCAGCTCAACTGAACTATGTACAAACGAATGACTCGAGATTTAGGAAGAAAAACTCTTTCCAGTAATAAATGAATAATGAATAAATATTTATTTGTATATACATATATTATTCATTATTATTAGTTGGGTTTAAATGGAACTTTTCTTTTATGGAAATTTTGATTTTACCTGCAATTAATACAAAATTACAGTTCACAGACCTGTAAAAAGTGTCACCACTAGCATTTATTTTTTAGACGTTTGCCTTTTTTTTTAGTTAAATACTGAAAAGTTTTATCTCTTCAAGTGTAAAGAAGTTTTTGGTTTAACTGCTGAATCATTACTTTATTTAAAGGCTGACAAGTTATTTAAGAAGAAAACTATTTTATTTTATCTTAATATTTTTTTCATCACTATTGGAAAACCTCAGAACCACCCCTCCCCTCCCCCTGCTGACTCGTTACCATGGTGACGGCGGACCACTCGTGGTCGACTTGGGTGTCCTGGTTTTAATCCTGCGGCCGTTAATCTGCTTGTTCTGAAGAAAGTGTGTGTGTGTGTGTGAGTGTGTGTGTGTGTTTGTGTGTGTGTATGTGTGTGTGTGTGTGTGAGTGTGTGTGTGTGTTTGTGTGTGTGTGTTCATGTTCAGACGCATCAGCCCAGGACCATGATCCTCTGTGTCTGCACTGACTCACGGAACTACAGTTATGTCAGGTAACTTCTGTTTTATTATTATTATCATTTAAATGTGTTACCATGACAACCATCTTTTACTAACAAGCTGTTTTTGGGCCTGAACCACAGCACTGATGATGTTTTATACATTTATATTTATTTATATCAATATAGATATCTTCTCTATTGATTATCTGTTGATCATTTTTATTCTAAAATGTCAGTTTCAGTTTACTGTGAAATAAAACTGAGAAGGATGAGACGAGGTTTTGATTGATAAATTATTTAAATACTTAATCAATTATCAAAGCTGTTATCAATAAAATATCTGTCAATGAACAAACTGACTACTTGACTCCTTGTTTCAGCATTGGTGGATATGAACAGTGTGATGAGTTTCATCATCAATCAAATCAAAGATCAATATTGACATCAGTCTGTCAACAGCCATGACATGTCTTCCAATTACCCCCCACCCCCTTTAATACCCCCCCCACACACACACACACACTCACGCACACACACACCTCTCCATGATCTCTAATGAAGGGCCCCACCCCCTTCACAAATCTCCAATAAACTTCCTCTCTCTTTCCCTGTCTCTCTCTCTCTGTCTCACCATGTCTTGGTGTCTCTCGCCCTCTCTCCCTCTCCTTTGATCGTCCTCCTCCCTCTCTCCTCTTTTCTTCTTCTCCTCTCTCTGGTTCTGGAGGGGATTTCTTTGCTCTTTTCGTTGGTCGAGCACAATTGTGTTATTGGAGATAATTAATTCCAATCCCCATCAAAAGGCATTAGTGGTCCCGGGGCCCCTGTTCCTGCCTTTCTAGTGGGAGGAATGAAAGGCGAGGTGAAGAAAGGGGCCGAGGGCCGCCGTATTGTGGACGACATTTTCCTCCATAAGGCGCGAGCAGAGAGAAAAGAGGCTGAGGACTTTACTCAAATGATGCTGGGGGCCCCGGGGCCACCACCGGAGGACCCCGAGCGGCCCCGCTCCGCCCCGCCGGGAACATATGGCTCGTATTACAGCAGACTG
This sequence comes from Oplegnathus fasciatus, assembly GCA_003416845.1. Classification (NCBI taxonomy): domain Eukaryota; kingdom Metazoa; phylum Chordata; class Actinopteri; order Centrarchiformes; family Oplegnathidae; genus Oplegnathus; species Oplegnathus fasciatus. The sequence continues at coordinate 31,206 of NTHP01000858.1, read as the reverse complement.
GGTGGCAGAGGGACCAGTTAGAGGGAGAGTCCAGGTCCTTCTGACTGAAGGAAATAAAGAGAACCTGTTCTTTATTATTCTCCAGATGATTATAAATTATAAATACTCCATTAGCAGGAACACGTTATCAGCTAAATGTGTAGTAGGAAAAGTAAAAGTACCCCGAGCAGAAAAATACACCTTGCGAGTGTGATTATATTATTAGAATATTATTAATGATCCATTTTTGTTTTAGCTGCTCAAGGTAAAGTTTATTTGAGCCATTTAATAAATTGTCGGGTAGTTTCATCATCAGCTCATCAAATGTTTAATCTGTAAAATCTTAATTTAACTTTAACCATGAAACTGATGTCGTGCTGCTAAAAGTAGAACATTTCCCACCGAAATGTACTGCAGTAGAAGTATAAAGTAGAAAATGGAAATACTCGAGTAAAGTACAAATTTGTACAGGAGAACGGTTCTTGACTGAATATAATTCTATTCACTTATAACAAGATAAAAAAAATAAAAACACACTTTAGTCAATAAAATTTCAGAAAACAATTTGTCTTCAAATGTCCAAAACAAAAAGTTTACTGATAGAAAACCTCATATCGATACATCATCAATATGAAATGAATAAAAAAGAAAAATAATAAATCTGCTCCACATATGTACAAATATAAACACACTCACAGCATCATTCATCATTTTCATCTGAAGATAAAAACATGTCTTTATGTTGAAAACCACGTATCTCTCTGCCGCTGCACCACACCTGCTTCTTACTTAATCAATAAAGTCGATAAAGATTTTAGTCTGTTTCTGATCATTCCAAGTGATTCATTGTTGCTATCAATAATAATATCAATCATCTTTTCACCTGTTATATTAATGTTAACTGTGTTATTCATTCTTTATATCTTTATTATTACATTAGTTTGTCCAAGTTGAGTCCCTTTTATTGATTAAGTCCAGAATCACCGACGAGTCTCAGGCCTTCATCCTCAGAGCCCCAAATACACCTTGAACAGACAGTCAGTCAGTCAGACAGACAGACAGATAAACAGTCAGTCAGTCAGACAGACAGACAGACAGACAGACAGTCAGACAGACAGACAGACAGACAGACAGATAAACAGTCAGTCAGACAGACAGACAGACAGACAGACAGACAGATAAACAGTCAGTCAGTCAGTCAGACAGACAGACAGACAGATAAACAGTCAGTCAGTCAGACAGTCAAACAGATAGACAGACAGATAAACAGTCAGACAGTCAGACAGACAGACAGACAGTCAGTCAGGCAGACAGACAGACAGTCAGTCAGGCAGACAGACAGATAGACAGATAAACAGATAAACAGTCAGTCAGTCAGTCAGACAGTCAGACAGACAGACAGACATGTTTCCTGCTCTGAGAACACTGACCTCCTTTAATTATCTTCTTACTTACTTCTAACTTATTTTCTTTGTGAAAGATCAAGATTTTGTTTGCACTAGTTTTTATTTGCACAATATTTCGATCTTGTTCGCACTAGTTATCTTTTTCACACCAGTAATTATCTTGTTCACACAAGTTATTATCATATTCGCACAATATTTCTATCTTGTTTGCACACATTACTTTGTTCATGTAAAGAGCTTCATCCTTTTTGTGCAAGTTGTTGTCTTGTTCACGCAAGATTCTTATCTTGTTTACACAAATTATTATCTTGTTTGCACAAGATTTATATCTTTTTTACATGTAATTATTTGTTTAACAAGAGTTGATTCACAGGGGCGACGTGGACTCATGGCCTGCGGATTTGTAAAATCCTTCTCCGTTTCTGTTCAGACCAGAAAGTCAAGCTTCAGTTTGGAGATACGATGTTTTCAGTGCAGCAGTTAAAAGGTGAGTGTGTTATATATTGTATTCACACATATTTTATTGCAGACACTTGTGTTAAACGCGGCCTTTGTTTGTTTTTTTGTTTTTGATTCGATGATGTCAAATTTTGTTTCACATCAAAAATTGATTCTTTAACATTTCAAATCTGAAAGAAGCTGAAACTGATTTTTAAAAATCTACAAACTGAACTGAAGTCAGTTTATAGTTTATCTTTTTTTTTCTTAGCAAGGCCTGACAGCTGTGACCCTCCACAATAAAAGCCTCTCTGTGTTTGGTTAAATCATGAAGGTCACCCTCAGTAAAACGGCAATAAGCAGCTCCGCAGACAAATCAAATGTCATATTACACAGTAAGCAGCAGCACATTATTTATTGCTGTCAAATGTCAGTGAACGCATCACACTGAAATCAAACTCTTTGTTCTGGTTTAAAGATTCACTTTCATCATCTAATAATCTATCAGGAGAGAAAAATAAAAATGTTTTATTCCTAAACAGGAGAATAAAGTCACTTTTCAGTCTAATTATCACATCCTAATTATTTGTTTAATATTTGCTTTAATTAATGATTAATGAATTCATTGATTAAGACAAAGTAAAATCTGAGGAAAACAAATTAAATTCTGCAGGAAAGACTGTCAAATAATTGAATTTAAATGTCATGTTGCTTCATTTGTTTGTTTTTTAATTTATTGGCACAAACTGAGCTCAGAATGAAATGTGTCATTTTAGAAATCTGGAGTCTCTTTCTGGGAACTTAAAGAAACAAAAAGTCAAGTAAAAAGTAAAAAACATAAAACATATTTTTGACTTTCACTATGAACAAAAATGTAATCAATTCGATAGATTTGAGTTTTTTATGGAACAGTTTTTGTTTCTTGTTGTTTTTGGAAACTTCAAAATAAAACTAAATTAGAAAAAGAAAACGAGCAGTGTTCAGTTTTTGTTTCTATTAAACAAACAAATAAATAAAATTACAAAAAGGTTTTTGTACATTTATCATCTTAAATAACCATTTTATGTTGAAGTTGTTGTTTATTTCTTTTTTCTATGATATTATTTTTGAAGCGTTTTATACTAGAATATAATTATGATATTCTTTTATATTACTATAATATATATTTATATCTAACATTTATATATTACTATAATATATATTTATATCTAACATTTATATATTACTATAATATATATTTATATCTAACATTTATATGTAACATTTATATATTACTATAATACATAATGTGTATCTGCAGCGGCTCCGCTCGGCTTCGTGTCGCCGCTTCGGGGATCATGTTGGCGGGTAATTAGCGGATAATTACAGGATCATTAGAGACATTTCGCGGCTCTGTGGCCAAAATGTGAGAAAAAGCTTCAGATCAAAGTGAAATCTGTCGGGATGTGTTCAGGTTCACGGAGCGGCGGCGGAGGTTACAGCCGACAAAGAGACACGAAATCCGGCTACAGCGGCGGTGCTTTGAGGCGCTTTGAGGCCGCAGGAGGTTCACCGTGTTCGGCTTGTTCAGCAGCATGTTGGACGATGGAGAGCCGACACTGAGCCGACACTGAACCGAGGGCTGCCGGCCGAGCCCGAGTCCGAGCTCCGACTGACGAAGAAAGACACCGAGACAAGACGGGAGAAGAAGAAAAACACACGAAGAAGAGCAAAAAAGAAAATAACACATAAAAAACAGCTTGAAACGAAGATTTACTTTTTACTGTTTTTATATTTAAATCATCAGAATATAAACGATGAAGCCCTGTGGAAACCTCGCATCTGCACTCTGTGAAACAGGCTCTGAAACAGGCTCTGAAACGGGATCTGAAACAGGATCTGAAACGGGATCTGAAACAGGATCTGAAACAGGATCTGAAACAGGACCCGTCGGATCCACGTGAGACTGCAAAACCTCATAAAACCCTCACAGATCAACTATCAGCGACGCTGGAGAAACGAGCTTTTCACACGGACTTCATCCACGCGCCGTTTCAAACTTTAAACTTCTGTCTGCGGTTGAAACATCTCTGCTAATGATGAAGTCGAGTATGATAATAAAGTCATTAACAATAATAATAATGATAATAATAATAATAATAATAATAATAATAATAATAATAATAACCTAATAATAATGAACTTGTGGAGTCATTATTATTATTAATAATAATAATCTAATAATAATGAACTTGTGGAGTCATTAATAATAATAATAATAATAATAATAATAATAATAATAATAATAACCTAATAATAATGAACTTGTGGAGTCTTTAAAAATAATAATAATAATATTAATAATCATATTAATAATCTAATAATAATGAACTTGTGGAGTCATTAATAATAATAATAATAATAACATTAATAATCTAATAATAATGAACTTGTGGAGTCATTAATAATAATAATAATAATAATAATAATAATAATAACCTAATAATAATGAACATGTGGAGTCATTAATAATACTAATAATAATAATAATGATAATAATAACCTAATAATAATGAACTTGTGGAGTCATTAATAATAATAATAATAATAATGATAATAATAACCTAATAATAATGAACTTGTGGAGTCATTAATAATAATAATAATAATAATAATAATAATAATAATAATAATAATGAACCTGGGCGTCATTGATGATCATGATAATATCATTCAGAAACACTTCATGATATTTGATCAGAACTGATCTCAGATCAGAAACAGGATTTGATAGACCCCGAGTTCAGATCAGACCTGATGCCACAGGACCTGAACCTTTATTTAGGAGGTCTGTGGTTTCCTGATAATGTTCTAACAAGAACTTAATTCAATTATTTTTTAATTTCAGGGAATAAACATCTGAGACTTCTGTTTTTCCTTTTAAACTGTACTTAATAATAATAATAATAATAACAATAACAATAACAATAACAATAATAATAATAATAATAATAATAACTGTACAACTGACAAAATTCAAGTAATAATACATTCTCTAAGGTTCTTCTTATTGATGTTTAATAGCTGATCTAATGATAAATCATTTATTAATCAGTTCCATCAGTTCCAACTTCTAAAGCCTCTATAAACAATCAGAAATATTATTTATATAAATTATTATTTACATATGTATTATTTGAATATAAACTGAACTTCAGGTACATAAATGTTACAGTCATGATCATGATCAATAACAGCAAATCAATAAATGTTTCCTTGTTTTATTTGAAAATGACAGAATAAGTTAAGAACATGAAGAAGAACATGCAGCAGAGTCGAAAACCCACGAAACAAACACAAGGACGGGGTGGGGGGGTCTTTTTGCACATACATCATCCTTCACTCCTTCCTTCCTTCCTTCCTTCCTTCCTTCCTTCCTTCCTTCCTCCCATCCTTCCTTCCCTCCTTTTTTTACATCCTTTCTTCCTACAGACCTTGTGGAAGATGATGAAGAGGAGGAGTTCAGTGTTCAATAAAACAGCAGCAGAAAGGAGAAGAAGAAGAAGACTTCCCACTTCATTCATGCACATGGTAATAATAATCAATAATCAATAATCAGTGATGGACAGAAGAGTTTAAATACACAGAGTGGATTTCATCATCAGACGCATCAACAGTCAGAAAACAAACAGGAAGCGGTTTCTCCTTTTACACACAGAGTGAGAATCATCAAACAAAGATCCTTAAAAAATATTCCAAACTCCACCAAGAGACTCAATTATTTTTCAATTAATCAATAATTTGCAACAATCATTCATGTTATTTTTAAGTCAAAACCAGCATCACTTCCTGTCATTTATAATAAAAAAGAATCAAACTGGTCAATAACTGTGAATTATTAATGCATTGATATTTTCAGATCAATAAAGTTATTTTTGTGTCTTTGTGAGCTTTAACGTTTTATTATCTGTAAATAAAAAATGAATAACAAAACAACGAGGGTTGCGCCCTCAGTATTGTCTGCAGGTACTCAGGTGAAGACGTCATCTTGGACATTTTTCAGTTTTCTGACATTTTATTGACTAGAAATGAAATTGACATATTCATTGATCATGAAGATAATAATTATTTACAGCTTTTGATCCTTTTACATCAGCAGGAGTACTTGTACTTCATGAGTTCTTATCACAGTGGAAAGATTGTGGAGGAAAACAAATACAAAAAATTGCAGATTGGTGTAAGGCTAATCTTTAGTACTGATGTGACTCAGTTTTGACAGCTGAAGACCATGTGTTGTGACTGAAAGTGCAGGAAACTAGTTGGCAAATGAAATAAAATAATTATGATAACGGGCTGAAATGTTCAGATTCAGTCAGTCAGAGTACAAATGTAAACCTAAATGTAAACCTAAACCTGAACACTTCAGAGATCTCAGAGTCTGAATTGAAATTTTCGTAACATTATTAATATTCAATATTATCAATAAACTGTGTTCAGTAACATCCAGTTGACAAAGCGACACGTGTGGAACATGAAACAGCAACACTTTATAGAAACACGAAGAATTAAAACTGCCTTAAAGTCAGAAAAAATAACATTTTCTTCTTGTTAATAATGTTAATGTTAAAATGAATCTCACTATATATTAATGTTGACGTGTTGACCGCTCACTAAATTGTTTGTATTAATAAATCAAAGTATTAATTTACTTTCTGTCCATGCAGAAATGATAAATATGAACGGTTTCCTGTTGTTTACTATAATATCTTTATTATATATTACACTGAGACCTCCAGTTCTCCTCATTTACCTGAAATTACATTTAAAACCCTGCAATGTTCATATGAAGTCACATGTTGGACTTGATTCATCAACAGAGAATATGTCATTGATCATCAATATTCATAGCTGTTTTTCTTCTTTCACCAAATATTAAAATATTAAAAGAAAATTCACCTAAAAATATCAGAAAGGTTCTGTCCTTTTTTTAAATTATTTCCACCTGAAGTTTGGATTTTATCTGTCCAGCTGTTTCTCATTTTTCTGGACTTTTCTTTAAACCCAAAAAGAGTTTTGTAGAAAAACACGCTCATATATCTCAGAGTAACATAACTACATCAGCACTAAAATGAAAAGCTCATCAGATTTAGCAGAAACATCGCCGTGTTTACTGTGAATCAATAATCCGATCTGATCAATAGATCAGCATAGAAAAGATCAAATGGTGGGAAACTGATCAGAAATCTGCCCGGAGACAGACGACAGACAGAGAAGTGGGAAAATCAGTGTTTGAGTCATTTGAGTGAACTGAGCCTTTAAATAAAAAGCCTTTTGATCTGTGTGGGGGTTTCTTACTCTGAGGGTCGCGACCCCTCAGGAGGTCAGTGGAAAGGCAGACGAGGTCGTGGGAGAAATAAATCCTCATCATATTTCTGATCAAAATACAGAAATTATAATAATTAATCTGTCAGTATCGCCATGACAACCATATTATCATCACTAGATGACCATTGACCTTTAACTTATCAGGAGACAAAAGCTGGACCTCAAACAGAAAACAGTCAGAAACTCCTGAAATATTCAACTCAGTCTCATTTAAACTTTAAGGTCTTAATTTACTCAGCGGTTCTCAACCTGTGGGTCAGGGCCTTCTGAGGGGTCTCAGGATAAATCTGAAGGGTCTTCAGATATTAATAAGACTGGAAATATGAAACTCAACACATTCTGCTACATAAACCTGACTTTTCTCCAATGTCTGTGTCTTTTTTATGAAATATTCAACAGTTTTCCTCTTTGTGCTTCTAAAAAGATAAATAATAAAACATAAATAAACAATGTGACAAGCATGAGAGTACCTTAGTAGCTGAATGGTTACAGCGCATGCCACATGGCCACATGGTTGCAATGGTCACTGGTTCGGTTCCAACTGGTGTCCTTTGTTTTACCCCTCTATCTCTCCCCCATTTCCTGTCTGCCTCTGTCACTATCCAATAAAGGCAAAAAAATGCCCAAAAAAAACAAGTGTGACGAGCGGTTGTAAGACGTAGCTTCATTTTAAAGGGTCATAAAGTCAAAAAGGTCTTAAATTAAGCGATTTTTCTTTTATTGACTTCATATTTTAAAATCTTTAAAATGAGCTCACTCTGATCAGCAGCTCTCATTTATAAAGACATGAAACTCAACGTCTCGTCATGTTGGTGCATATCTATCAATCCTTTTTAGAGGCCTCAATCTGTCATATCTGTCAAACTATCCAGCAGCCCCCCCCAACCCCCCAATGTTAGGGGACCTGACAGCTCTGTCTCCACCTGAGAACACGTGTCTGTCCAGCTCGTTGTCCCGAGAGTGACGTCCATATTGGATGAGTCAGCTGGATGTTTTTAATTTCAAGAGTTTTTAGAGGCCAGAAGGAGTAAAACGACCCTGTATCTCACAGGGAAGAGCCCCTACAACCTGTTTGGGGTTCTAACTGCTGCTGTAGGTTTGGGAACCACTGACATAAAGGAACCTCCTACAGACTCATCCAACATGAATGTAACTCCTCCTGGACTCTGGTAGGACTGATGATCCTACTCTGATTTGAGGAGGATCTGTTGGAAATTTTATGTAACATTTGTTGGAAACCTGTGTGGATCTTTTTCTGAATCTTTGACCCTTAAAAACATTAACTTTAGTTGTTTGTGACTCGGTGTGTAAAAGGAGAACACAGACCTGGGATCAGCCTAAACAGCTGAATATTAACGTGTCTCTTTGTGTCCTGGTTTGGTCACAGTGCAGGAGTTCAGTTCAGCTGCTGCAGAAACCAGCAGACCAGCAGCAGTAGAGTCGATCCAGTTCAGCATCATCACAGTCAGATAGGAAGTCCAGGACGGCTGCATGCAGAGTCTAAGAGTCCAAACAGGAAGTGCAACAGGTACTACGAGGTGTTGAGGAGTGGTCTGGGGTACACCCCTTGGTAGTAGGAGGCCTCCAGAGGCTCCATGGTCCTCCCCCCAAGGCCAGATGACCCCCCAGCGCTGTAGGAGGAGTACTGCAGCGCCTCGTAGGCCTTCAGGTCCAGTTTGTGCTGCTGCTCTGAAGATGACATTAAATTATTGATGGAGAACGGGTGGTTGAAGGAGTAGTGGGGGTCTCCTTTGAGGTGCAGCTGGGACTCATGTGCCATGGAGTGTGGGGGTAACGTCAGGGAGGACAGAAGCTGGGAGCCCGACACCTTCAGCTCTGATGCCCCGCTGACGCCTCCCCGCAGGTCCAGACCAGGAGGCGAGGCTGCTTGGCTGGAGGAGGGCAGGGAGGAGGAGTCCAGGAGTCCTGGAGGTTTGATGGAGTCTCCAGAAGGAGACTCTCCTCCCACTCCTCCCCCATGCTCCTTCCTTCCGTCGGATTTTGGTGACATCTTCTTCTCGCACTTGAATCTCTTCTGGCGGCGCAGGTAGCAGCCGTTCTCAAACATGTTCCCAGAGTCTGGGTGCAGGGTCCAGTACGAGCCCTTCCCTGGTTTGTCTGGTGAGCGCGACACTTTGACAAAGCAGTCGTTGAAGGACAGTGAGTGCCTGATGGAGTTCTGCCAACGCTGCTGGTTCTGCCGGTAGTACGGGAACAGGTCCATGATCCACTGGTAGATCTCGCTCAGCGTCAGCATCTTGCTGGGCGCCTGCTGGATCGCCATGGTGATGAGTGAGATATAGGAGTAGGGGGGTTTGGCGTGCGGGTAGCTCCGTCTAAATGCCTTGTTGTCACGGCTGCGATTTAGCCCGCCGCCAGCATACGCCATGCCAGGACTCATGGTGGGACTCATGCCACCGTACGGGTTTAGACCCATCGAGGCCTGCTGGGCTGACACCGAGCTCATACTGGATGGACTCAAAGCCCCGCCCATTGAGGCCACACCCCCGCCCAGACCTGACATGGCTGCGGGAGCAGAGCCCATTCCCCCCACTGGGGCGGGGCTCAGACCGGTCCCGCTGTACGACATGTTGAAGGAGCCCGACGTGGTCCCGCTGCTGGACATGTAGCCCGACATGGAACCCATCCCGAGACCAGAACCCATCCCACCACCTGCCATTGGAGAGTACATCTGCAGAGAGACCAGAGACTATTAGTGTAACTGGTTCTGGTTCTGGAGCAGTCTAAGTGGTCAGACTAAAACCAGTTAGACCAGATTTTAGACCAGCCCAAAGACAGTTAGTCCAGATTAAACACAGAGCAGACCCAGAGCAAAACCAGGACCAGTTAAACCAAATTAGAGACAGTTGGACCAAGTCTGTAAGACCAAAACTAGTTAGTGTACTACCAGTTAGATCAGAATCAGTAAGACCAGATCAGAGACATTTAGGCTAGACCAGTGAGAGCAGATCAGAACCAGTTAGAGTAGATTACAGCCAGTTGGACCAGTACCAGCTAGGCCTGATCTGGTCTGGTCTAACTGGTACTGGTTCTGGTGCAGTCTTCCCACTAAGACCATTTAGACCAGAATATTAAACCAGACCAAAGACAGTCCAGATTAAAACAGTTACAGCAGACCCAGTTAGACCAAAACCAGGGCCAGTAAGTTCAAATCAGACACAGTTGGACCAGTACATGCTCTGCTTCATGGTCAGGTGTTTGTACATCAGGACATCACATAGAGGAGAATAAAACCAACTCAAGTCCAGTCAGACCAGTATAGAGACTGGTGAGTTTCTGTTTTTATCTCTGAAATCTGAATGATTTTAAATGTTTTTAAATGTTTTTTTTGTCTTCCAGGTTTGTGTTTGACCTCTGACCTCTGCTGTGGTGACAGAAACAATCAAACTGGTTTCTGATCTTGTCCGGACTAACAGCACAGATGCAGCTAATAGTGAGTTATCAAACAGATAGTCACAGTTTATTTATTGATTTATTTATGTGCTTATTATTTCTGATGTATTGATTAGATTCTTTTCAGATTTTCCACCAGAAAAAATGCTGACAACGAATTCAAACCTTCAGATCAGTATTTCCTTCATGATTATGGATCAATATTCAACCACAGACTGTGGTAATATTACAGTTGTAACAACATTCAGCCTGAAAAAATGTCACGTCTAACCTGTTTGCATTCATCGTTAGATTATTACCAAGTGAAAATCCCTGAAAATATGTTAATCAATCCTTAATTGACCTCTGATAATTAACACACCATCCAGAGACCATTAATGTGTCCATTAATTTGAATGGATGAAAACCAAACTTCTTAACTTGAAAAGCCCTTCATTAAAGCATACATTTAAATGTTAGGAAGCAATTTCAGGGTCCTTTTTAATTCATCCTTTATTAACCTAAATTAGCATAAATTAACGGTTGATTTTAATGCTGTTTGGTGGATTTCAGGAGTTTTTCCACCCATTTAAACTGAACCCATTAAAAGGCCTTAACAAATTATAATCCATTCATTAATCCATAAATTAGGCCTATCTCCTTAAATTCCATTAATAATAATTTATTACATCACCATGAATTGATTAGAAGGAAGATATGTGACTATTACAGCTGTATCAGTTCATTTTAAAAGATGAAAACGAAACACTTTAAAAACTCGAGCAGCTAATTTACCCAAAAAATACTGAAACTGAAGAAAGCGCCAATAAATACAAATTATCTCCTGACATCATAATTATTGATCTTCGAAACCTGTCAAAGTGTTTCACATTTCATCCATCGGTGAGCTGATCTGAGACCAGCACACACCAGTCTTGTTCGATTCATTATGAGGACTCTGATTAATGAATTGGACTGAAGACGAACAGACAGGTGGAATAGCACCTGTCTGTCTGTCTGTCTGTCTGTCTGTGTTTTACTTTATTCCGAAATTATTTCTGACTTCCTGCTTTTGAACTAAAATGTTTCTGTCGTCATTGTGAAAAGTGAAATATTTGATTCTGTATTTTAGAACATTTCTATGATACTAAATTACTTTTGAACATCTACAATATTCATCCATATTTAGCTTTTTCTCTCCACAGACTTGAATTCTTATAAAACCGTAAAAGAGTAAAACTATAATATAAACAAGCCCTCAGCTGACAGAAATGAGCGCGTGTTAATAACAGACCAATAGAACAGTCATTAATAACCAACTCATTTCACATCAAATTCAATATAAAATCAGCCGATACTAAGTGTGTTGAACAGATTCAGCTGAACTGTAGTAAAGACAATATAAACAGTGTTACAATATATATTTAATATTATTATTAAGATACTCTTTATAATAATGACAGCTCAACACGGACTTCACGGCGGCCGCTTTGTGAAATAATAAGATAATAAACACTATTATCAGGTCAGAACTCTGTGATTATTAGCTGATTATTAGCTGATTATCAGCTGACTATCAGCTGATTTTGTCATTAATGTTATTATGAAACAATCTGTCAGTTAACAGCGCGGGAACGTAAAAAGACACAAACACGTGATCAATAACTTCAGTGATCGAAAGAATCCGATTTTTGGCTTGATGAAAAGGATTCCACCTGTCAGCTTTTTATACAAGACTCCAGTCAAAAAAGACTCAACTGTAGAGTTGAAGCTACATCACTGATGCGGGTCTTATTTCTGCGTCGCTCTCAGTTTCATAGAAATCTTCTCAGCTTCGACCTCTGTGGAGTTTAAATGGTCATTTATTCCACACAGAGATGAATCCAATAATTATTCATTAGTAGGCGACAATAACAGACCTATTTGATGAATAAAACGATGTAATTATAATAAATGCAAAGATCTTGCATCTTGCGCCGAACTCAAATTATAGCTACTGAAATTCAACCATTAAATAACAAGTTTCTTTTTATGTTCAGCTGAATGTAAAAAGTTTCTGTTTTGAAGATTTCAGAACAAAGCAACATTTGATTTCCATAAAGTCAACCTGTTTCTCTGATGGACACTTTGTCTCCTGTTCAGACGGAGCGACGCCTTAAGATCTGCAGACCTGATTCATTCTGAGATAAAGAATCAACTTTCACACTTTTTACTGCAAAACTTCCAGAGAATTTTCCCTTCAAATTTTGGTTTATCAGGGTCTGATCCGGACGGGTCTGACCCGGGTCTCAGACCCTCAGAGTGACGGTAAAGGAAGCGGTAAAGCGGGCAGAGTGTGACCGACCTCCTCGCTGTAGTATCCGCTCCAGTCCGGAGCTTCGTGCCCTTCCATCTTCACCGTGCCCAGCATGACGGGAGCCCGCAGCCGGAACACGGATCCTGCAGGTCCCGCTCCTTTTCTCCTGGTTCTGTCCCCGGTCTGTGTGTCTGTGTGTATCCTGCTCCGGGTGAAAGCGTGCCGAGCCGAGTCGGGCCAGGAGGAGCGGAGAGAGGCAGAGTGTTAGTGAGGAGGAGGAGCAGGTGATGGTGACCTGTGGACTGATGTGATCCTCCTCCTCCTGCAGGTCCAACCCTCGAGGTCTCATCTCCTCCTCCACACACACACACACACACACACACACACACACACACACACACACTATAAAACCAGAAAATAATTCATGTTTTATTGGAAATAAATGTAAGTGTAGATATGGGGAAGGTCTGAGATGGAAACTGGACTTTAGAGTCCACGTCCTGCTTTTCCTCAACATTTCTTCAGTTATTTTTATATTTGGCATCACTGTGAAACTGCATAAATTCACTCATTATTAATGATGTAATGAAATTAATATCAGGAGATCATTAACAGATTGTAGAGCATCAACATGAAACCAGGATCCCACAGAGCCCACACAGAGCCTCAGAGCTGAAGACCAGGCTGTGAGATGTAGTTCAGGGTTTTTTGCACCCCTTGAAATTGAAAGATAATCCATTAAAACACCTTGACATATTATAATCCATTAATCAACTAATCGTCCCCTTAGAATCTCATTAAAACACCTTCATTACATAATTAACAACGTGTTCATTAATGGAAGATATGATGAAGAAATAATTTAACTTTATTTAAGCAGGAAATGAAAACGTCTTTTACTGCAGCAGCACAGAGAGCGTAAAACAGATTTACAATGAATTAAAGAGAATAATCAAGATTCACAAAGCACAGAAATGCTGAAGTTGTGAGTCCAAAACATCCATCAAACCAAACCAAAAAGGTTTTATCATTACACACAATCATTTCATTCATTTTTTATATCAATATGAATTAACAGAGCTTTACGCAGATACATCAGCTCTAAATGTCCAAAGTTATAAACTCCACACAGACCTGCCAGTCTGTACTAATGTCTTTATTAGTAGTTGATTGTATTGCCGTTTCATGTTCAGCACCTCATTAACATCAGAAATGTGGCGACCCTGTTACTGATCACAGATCAGATACTGGTCTGTCTACTGGTTTTTATTCTGGTTGACTGGTTCCAGTCTGGTGGTTTAAAGCTGTTAATGAGTGAGTAACAGAGCGGAACACCTGATCACTGTTCACCATTATCACACTGGATTAACTGGATGATCCACAGGATTAAAGGACACCTTTTATTTATTCAGGTTTTTCCAAAACAGCAGTTCAAAAGTCATTTAGACACAGAGAAAACAATATATAAATGACATAAAACAGTTTATTAGAGGGTCACGACTGAAGTCAATCCAACACAAGAGCTCTTTGATAAATCTTTCCTTCATGACGCAGCCTTATAAGTTATATTTCATCTTTGCTGACTCCGTGTCAGAGAGTTTTAGTTTGTGACATTCAAAAGTGAAAAGTAATATTATGTAGTACCATGTATATATTATATATAAATACACTGAAACAGGGTTCTCTTCTTTAAAGGGAATGGAGCTCACATGGACGAAGACAGAAGACAAACGCATACTGCATAAAGTCAGCATAGAACAGAAAAGAAATGTATCCATGTCACAGAAAGTGAACATTATCAGCATCATTAAGAGACTGACAGAAGAGTCATTTAATTAGACAGAATTAGATTCAAATAGGGGTTAATAATAAACTGGTAACTCAGTCAACACAAACTATAAAATATATAATTACTATTTCAGAGTTGACTAATGAAAACATGCCATTTTAAGATGCTTTTGAAACATTTTTACTGTTTTGACTTCACAGAGATTTTAAGCAAAGTTGTTAAAAAAATAAAGAGCCATGACGGCAAATTAAACCTTTAGATTTTAGCCTTGACCCTGGGTCAGCTAAGTCCATGCAGGGTCCTGGACCACTTAGATTAATAGGATAAGCCCTGCCGCAGAATGTTGAACTAGAAAGATCCAGGCTAACAGCTTTGTTGTAAAGCTAGACTTTTTGGACCCAGGCTAAGAGTCTCACTACAGAATTCTAAAATAGTTAGACCTGGACTAAGAGCCTCAGTGCAGAGTTTTGGACCATTTAGACCTAGACTGCAGAATCCTAGACCAGTTAGACCTAGTTTAACAGTCTCACTGCAGAGTTCTTGACCTTTTAAACCTGAGACTAGAGCCCTGCACTGGGTAATGTTATTTCTAACTTAAGTCGGAGTTTATGCGCTACTAACATTTTCAGGGTTGCACCAGCTGAAAGAGTTCCAATGTGGTCAAAAGTTACAACTTAAAGGTGGGATAACTTGGAGGATGAGGAGAAGCGAATTATACTGGCTGTATTAAAAAAATAAATATTTAGCTTGCCAATGCTACAACGGTTTGTTTATGTTACAACATACCTGATACAGGTTATTGATAAGATGAGAGTGAACAAAAAGCTTGTTGTTGAGCATCCACATCATTATTTCATCCAGCGTTTTGTTTGTTGCAATGGGAAGTGGGCAAAGCAGCACTGTTAGCACTACAGTGAAATAGCACATAGCTTTGCCTTTTCACCACTATATAAAATCTCTAATGTTACAGCCATACCCGAAGTGCACATTTTATTCAAACAGGCGAACAGACTGTGTAAACCTGCTTACTGTGTGTGTTTCTGTCAATGACGGTTGCTTTGTCAGCTGGTTGGTGTTCTGGTGTTCGGCCAAATACTGCATCCCCGGCGGGAATCTGCTTTCCCTGTTTTTCTGATTTATAATGAGGGTATATATTTAGGCAGGCTGTGTTTGGTTATTTCTCCCTGTCACTGTTGTGATTTTGCACTAGTTATCACCCAATCATAATGATTTGTCCTAGTTTACAGACCTTTTTGTTGTTGTTTGGTGATTAATGTTAGCTATTTTTAGCCATTAGCCTCTTTGCTATTGCGTAGCAAAGTGTTCAAAGACAATTGGGAACGAGAGACGACCATGGATGTATTATGAGACCTATTTTAAGTTTTATACATCCATGGAGATAACACGGTATTTGCCACAGGAAGTGAAAACATCATTTTCTGTGACAATATTTTGGTTAGTGTGGACTTCATGCCAGAGTAGCTAGGATGAACCTTACTTCTCCGTGGTGCAACCAGACATCGACACAGCTTTAGTATCAAACTAGTTTCAACGTATTGGTTAGTGTGAACTTTGCACCCTAACTTAAGAGAGAACTTACGTATAGCTGGTGCAACGGGCTGCGGGTACTGAACAGACCAGTTGGATCTCACTGCAAAGTTCTAGACCCGTTAGGTCTGGATCAAGAGCCTCGTTTCAGAGCTCTGGATGTTTTGGACGTGGGATAAGAATCCAAGTGGAGAGTTCTGGACCAGTTAGACCTGAATTCTGGATATTTTGAACCCAAGATATGAGTCCAGGTACAGAGTTTAGGACCAGTTGAACCTGAACTAAGAGCCTTGTTACAGATGGGACCTTTTGGAACTGGATTAACTGCTGAGTTTTCGGAGTTATACCTGGCATAGAAGCCTCACTGCAAAGTTTAGGCCAGTTGGAAGAGGGATAAGAGTCGTGCAAAGTTTTGGACAAGTAAGACTACAAACCTCGTTGGACCTGAACTTGTGTTTTCACACTTGGTCCCCTTCAGCCCTCCAAACGAACTCAGAGCAATGAGTCAGCATTTTTTGCGCATATGTGAACACTCCAACAGAACTCAGACCTCCTTGGGAGGTGGTCTGAGTACGGTTCGCTTCCAAGTCCGCGGTGCGGTTTGCTTAACCTGTGCATTGTGAACACAAAGTGCTCCAGGTTCAACAGTCACATGACAAGAGAGAATGGTGTGTTAGGCTGCTCAGCATTTCACAGACCAGATATTTTACCAAAAAACACCTCCAACACTACAACTTTGTGAAAGCAAATGAGCGAATCTGAACTCAAACATTTGAATGTCAATGACACTATGCCACCACGAAACCAGACAAACAGCTAGAGAAAGGGTGATTGAGCAACGTCAGCATGCCACTACCAAACAGAACATGGCTAAGGAGGCTCCGCCAGTTTGGGCACAGGATATTCTAGAACAGGTCAGAAGCATCAAAGACTTATTTCAAGAAAAGTTTGATGACCTGAATAACTCTATAAAAGATCTTAAAAAAGACACTTGTGCGATGCTGAACAGGCTTTCCAATGTTTCTAAGTTGTAAAAATTATTATCCCAGACTACATATAACTACTGTACAACCATTAAGTCACAGTGGGAGAAAGATCTAGAGGTATCTCTCACCACAGATCAATGGGAAAAGATTTTGCAACGTTCAAATTACTTATCAAATTGTGTGAGGTTCAAAGTTATCCAGTTAAAAAAAATATTTAGATCATATATAATTCCACACAGAATGAAGAAAATGCATCAAAATGTTTTGGATTTATGTTGGCATGGCTGCGGTGGGACAGGTACGCTAATGTATCAATTGTAGCACTGCTCAGCAGTAAAAAGATTTTGGGTTGATGTTATAAATTTCTTAAATAACATGGACATGATGTCTGTCTTGAATTAAGTGCAACTGGTGTCAGTCGGTAATATAAGTTAAACTGTTGCTTGTAATTAGTATTGCACTGCTGTTGTAGTATACTTTAATTAAAAAGTTGTCTGTATTATAAAATAGTAAAATGTACTCAGCATATCAACTATATCCATATCTAATGTTAAGTTTGCATGAATGAAGAGATTGTGTTTGTTCTAGCATGTAACCTGAAAGTTATAACGTTTTTTAGAAAATACAGTCCGGAAATTCCCAAAAATAGTGGGGTCAGGGATTTACCCAAGTCTGGAAATCCCTGAAAATTCTGGTGTCGGGAACATGCCAAGACTTGCCTGGGCAGGGCCATCCCAAATTTGGAAGACAGAACACCATTATTTACCCAGTAACGATAGATTATTTTTAGAAAGAAGGTGGAGAAGCCACTATTCTCCACCTAGGAAAGGCAGGGACTGTTGGGCTATATAGGAGCATGCACAGTCAGTCTGTCTTCAGTCTGGTTCCAGAGCCGGCTCGGGTTTATCTCTGTTTTGAAGAATAAACTCTATTGCATTGAACTCTGATCATCTCCAGTGAATTCTTTTGAACCTGTTGAGACTCCAGTAGCTACACAACTGCAATGAAGTCTAAGTGTTAGTGAAGAGGTCCAGACTCACACTCTGGCCCAGACCTGGACTTTTGACCTCCAACACTGCACTCTCTGCCTTGGGGTATTTTCGGGATGGTGGTGCTGGCACTTGACCTTGTGTGGGGTCTCCAGGCTAGTGCCCCTTCTCATTAGGCCCCCCGCACCCCTTTTTTTGTTTTCGGTCTTGTTTTGTTATATGTGTGTGTGTGTTTGTCTAGTAATAAAAATACAAAAAACAAAAAGCGCTCCAGCTTCGCTTTGCCCTTTGCCACTGTAATTATGATGAAGCACACATCAAATGGAAACTGTCTACAATACACAGAAATGCTCAAGTTTTCCTCTAATTTTCAGTTTATATGAAAGCGAGGGGCTTCATTAGGAGCGGACTGCAGTGCCACATCAAAGTAAAAAAAACTATGTCAAAAGTACTTTACCACACAAGATAAAATGATAAAATCCTCTGACATAAAAGACACTTGCCCCTTTTATGACGAACTGGTCAGTATTCTGTGTGGAAGTGTCTGTGCCAAACCTTAAAGATGTCTTTGAAGGGGGAAGGGTTGACCAGCAGAGTGATGAAGGTGTGGTAATGGTAGTTATCTCTCTCTCACTCACACTCACGCACCTTGTCTTATAAGGTTGTATTTGTTAATTATAATGCAGAAGTAGGCCTACTGTATTGTATTACAGTAACATTTAACTTTAGAGGAGTTGCAGAGGAACTATAGTGTGAACAGAAAGAGGAATGAGGCCCCATCAGAGCTGAAGTGGACCAGAAAGAGAACTGAGTCCTCTTTCAAATGAACTGACAATGTGAATGCAAAAAGAACTGAGTCCTTTTCTGTTGGTCCACTGTTTGGTCCACTTTAAGAGGACTGAGTTCGGTTCATTTAAAAGGTACTATATGTGAAAACAACCTAAGTCTTACTGCAGAGTTCTGGATCCAGTTGGATCAGTCTCTCCCTTTATGAGCCCACTTTCACTTGTGTTTGGTGGAATAGGTCCACTTTGACTGCTTGGATCCAGTTTGACCAGTCCCTGACCTGGAGGACTCAGCGTGTTTCAGGTTAATGAGACTGAAAACACAGAGGTCCATGAAATCTTTTAACTTGGTTTAAAAGCCTGAAAGTCATGTTGAAGGTTCCTGTTTTTGATTCAGGACTCAGATGCTGAAGCGGAAGAGGCTCAGGGTTTCTGTGTGATTCACAAGACTGTAAATCCTGCAGTTGTCACACTAAAAGCTCCTCAGTAATAACTATCCTGTTACTGCAGAGACTGACTCACCTGTCACCTGTCCATGACCTCCTCATACAGACTGACAGACTCCAGCACACAGGATATGAGGTCATGAGGACCTGACACTGACAGGCAGGTAGAGACTGAACTGAACTTGGACTTGAATTCTGTCTTTAGGGTCCCCGGAAGGGAGGTACAGCACTAGGGTGCCCTTAATTCCGGTCCCCTGGAAGGAAGTACGATGCTTCATGTGGGGTACCATAGAGGGAAGTTGTCACCAGGAGTGATGTGATCTCCGGTGTTACGTTGACGAACTTTCTTTACGGTCCTCTTTCTCCATGGTCCTCGAGTTACGTTGCTTCCTTTGGGGTCCTCTTTCTTTAGGTGCCCCAGGAGGGAGGTCCCTTTAGTGACCCGGGGCCTGTTTCATGAGATAATTTCCTTTCACATTAATTTTGACACATTTCAAAATCAGAATCAGAATCAGTTTTGTTGGCCAAGTATGCGAACACATACAAACAATTTGACTCCATTTTTTTGATTCTCTCAATGTACAACACTGAAATAGACATACCCACAGCTTAAAACAAGGACAACACGCTTGACAAGGTAAACATAAACATTAAACTAGTATGTACAGATATAAATATATATAAAAAAGTATATACTGTGTATATACTGTATAAACAATAATAATAATGTACACAGTAAGACAATAGCGCCTTCACGCTGACAGCGGTAAATTTTACCTGGAGACGTGTAGTCAATTTCAATAGTGGTTTTTAGCGTGGTTTTAATGATCTTAATTGTTTTATGACCACTTTTATTTTGTTTTTACTTTTTATCTTGCTCTTACACATTTCATGCCTCAGTGCTTTTATCTGCTTTTTCTCTTGAGTGACTTATTCCCAGCGGACAGTCCCTACCATGCCATGTATTGACTGCCGCCAACTCCAGAAAGCAAACAGGAGTATCACTCACCTCAAAGAAGACATCTGCAGACTATCAGCTGAACTAAAACAGAAGGATGTTTTCTTGTCCAGTTTTATTGACACTGCCTCTGCTCAAGCAAAAAAGATAACTGCATTGAACTCGGCTGTTTCTGACACTATCCAGTGGGACACTTTGGCCCGACCAAGACCATCCTCCTGCTCGACCCCGAACTCCCAGGCCACTTGGACCGAAGTGGTGGTTAGAAACCACAAGAAGAGCGGTCTCCAGGTGATCTCACCCCCAGCTCTCAACCTTTCGAACCGCTTCGGGGTTCTACCTATGGAAGCTCCGGTCCCTCCAGCGGATATATCCATGGTTGCTGGTGCAACACGTCATGTAGGAACTGGTTGCAGTTCAGTCATTTCACAGTGCTAATCCATAAAAAAACCTGCCTGTTCCTACCACACTTCTATAGTTCCTGTTATAGTTAACTGTCGCAATAATACAAAGAAATACCCGGGTAATCTTCACAACAGCTCAGTCTCGCACAATAATGATGCATGCAACCTCGTGAACATTGGTCTGACACAGTCAGTCCCTGTGAGGCCCAGAACCTGAGCCAATAAAGTTAGCACGTTTGAATATTAGATCCCTCTCTAGCAAGACGTTTTATGTTAATGATTTTATTTCTGAACATGGTCTTAGCTTTTTATTTTTAACTGAAGCCTGGCTTACTTCAACTGCTCCTGCCACTTTGTTAAAGTCTTCTCCTCCTAATTTCACCTTTTTATACTCCAGTACATAAAATAAAAGAGGGGGTGGGATCGCCACTATTTTCTCTAATAGTTTTACCTGCACTCCATGTTCTTTTGGCAATTTTCTAACATTGTAATACTTAGCAATGGTTATCAAAGCACAACAGTCTGCACTCACTGTGGCTGTATATCACCCCCCCAAACATGACAGCAACTTCTTATCTGAATTTTATGATTTTATGTCCATTGTTCTTACCAGTCATGATAAAATCATTTTACTTGGTGATTTTAATTTTCATGTTACAACTACACTGATTCAAGGGCCTTGGATTTCTTGGATCTTGCTGCTTGGCTCAAACTTGTTCAGCATGTAGAGAGTGCCACCCACATTCATGAAAATACACTGGATTTAGTTATTACTAGGGGTATGGATGTCAACATTTCATCCATTGTCAAGGTCCCTGTTTCTGATCATTTTTGTGTCTTTTTTAACAGCACTCTTTCTACATCAAATGACTGTCCAGAGACTGTTGTTATGAAGCGTAACATTAACAATGAAGTTATTGACAGATTTTCAAATTTGGTGAATACCTTTCCTCCATCCACCACTGGCTTAGTTGATGACCTTGTTGACGACTTTAATGATCAATTAAGATTCTTCCTAGATATGGTTGCACCTGCACAAACCAAAAAAAAGTTAAAATTTACAATAATGCAGTCAGGAAAGAAAGACGAGCCCATTTCTCAAAGATTATTTCACAAAACCAAAATAATCCCCAAGTGCTTTTTTCTCCACAACTGACAGTCTTTTAAATCCATCACCTGCTCTCAATCTTCATAATAACTCCTTAAATGCGAAGAATTTGCTTCATTTTTTAAAGAAAAAATAGTTTCTATTAGAGCCAGCATTGTAAATGCAGACACTCAAACTCCCTGGGATCTCCCTGCCCACGGGTCCCCATCTAAGATGTCATCCTTTGAAATGATGTCAGAAGATGCCATCAGTAAAGTAGTTAGCAGGATGAAGTCTGCCACGTGTGTTTTAGATCCAATCCCAACCAAACTGTTTATATCCTGCTTCCAAAGTCTCTCCCAAGTAACAACAAGTATAATAAACTCCTCTCTTAATTCAGGCATCTTCCCCACAGCTTTCAAGACTTCAGTGGTAAAACCTCTCCTCAAGAAATCCAATTCAGATCACTCTGAGCCAAACAATTACAGACCCATTTCTAATCTACATTTCCTTGGTAAACTTTTTCCTCATTCATCTATCCAACAACGGCATTTTAGAAAAGCTCCAATCTGGTTATCAAGCAAACCACAGCACGGAGACTGCCCTACTGAAAGTGGTAAATGACCTGAGAATTATTGTGGATGCAAACAATGTGGCTGTCCTTCTCCTCTTAAACCTCAGCGCAGCATTCAATACAATCGACCACAAAATTTTAATTGACAGATGTGAAAAATGAGTGGGTCTCTCTGACCATTTACTAGCTTGGTTTAGATCATATTTAACTGGTAGACAGTTTTTTGTCAGCCTAGGTGCTTATGTATCAGAGACTCGTGGTATTGAATATGGTGTTCCTCAAGGAAGCATTCTCGGCCCAATTTTGTTTTCATTATACATGCTCCCACTTGGAAACATTATTAACCATCACCGTGTCAATTACCATTTTTATGCTGATGACACACAACTGTATGTCTCTGTCTCACTAAATGACCCCAATTCACTGCATGCTCTCACTGCCTGTCTCATTCACATTAATGTATGGATGAGTAAAAACTTTTTAAAGCTAAAAGAAGAAAAAACTGAGATTCTTTTAATAGGACCCAAAGCAGCAAGAGACAAACTGCACTCAGTGCTTGGTGGTCTTAGCAAACAGATTAAAACTAATGTTACAAACTTGGGATTGATTTTAGACTCTGACTTAAATTTTAATTCTCATTTTAACAAGGTCATTAAAACATTCCTTTTTCATCTGAGGAATATCACCAAAGTCAGACCTTTTTTAACCCAGAAAGATGCTGAAATACTCACTCACGCTTTTATTACTAGCCGTTTAGACTATTGTAATTCCCTTGTTACCGGATTACCTAAAAAGTCTATAAGAAAACTACAGCTAGTTCAGAATGCTGCAGCCAGAATCTTAACAAAAACACAGAAAATGGATCACATTACCCCTCTGCTTAGGATACTGCACTGGCCGCCTGTATCTTTTAGAATTGATTTTAAAGTTCTTTTACTTGTTTATAAAGCTTTAAATAACCTTGCTCCTCCATACATCAGACATTTTCTTTCTTTTTATATTCCAGCCATATCACTAAGGTCCTCAGCAGCTTTTCTTTTAAATGTTCCTTATGTGTCCCATAAAAATACCAGTGAGAGTGTTTTCTGTTTTTATGCCCCTAAACTGTGGAATTCACTGCCTCTGGATATTAGAATGGCTCTCTCTGTATTTTTAAAAGGAAATTAAAGACCTATCTTTTTAATCTGGCTTTTAATTGAGAGTAATGTTGTCATGTTAATGTTAGTTGTTTTTCTTAATAGCTTTAATCATTGGTTTTTATATTATTGTTATCCCTGGTGTTTATTTTACCTCATTTTATTGACTTTTATTTATTGATTTTCAGAGTGTTATTGTTCAATTGTTAATTTTTAGTCTTGCAACATTTTATTTATTGTTGCTTAGTACTCTGTTTTGATTGTTTTTATTTTTTGTCTGTCTTGCTTCAAATTTGCTATGTGAAGCACTTTGGGCTGCATGTTCGTATGAAAGGTACTATATAAATAAAGTTCAGTTGAGTTGAGTTGCTGAAATAAATATGATTACTGTAACAGGTTGCTTTACAGTTTTTGAGGTAGGTGGACATGACAGTATATACAGTATATACAGCGTGCATAGATTTGTGTTTGAGTGATGATATTTACATGAAAAAAACTGTGTGTATTTAAACAATGAGGATATATAATTTACAGGTCCAGTGGATGTTTGTGTCACAGGGATCATTCCTGACACTCTGGTGTGACTGGTGTTAATTGTTCATCAGAGCGACAGCCTGAGGAAAGAAACTGTTCATGTGTCTGGTTGTTTTGGCGTACAGAGCTCTGTAGCGTGTGCCAGCCCCACAAATCTATGCATGCTGTATATACTGTGTATACTGTATATACTATCATATCCACCTACCTTATGTATATAAAGCTACCTGTTACAGTAATCATATTTATTTCAGCACCCTTTGCAGTCTGCACTATTGTCTTACTGTCTACTTTTGTTATTGTTGTTGCTTATATATATACAGTATACTGCCAAGCTTGTTGTCCTTGTTTTTAACTGTATGTATGCAGTGTTGGTTAAACTAATAGTTTAACTACATTTTGTAGTAGCTTGCTGGTAGTTCAACTACATTCATATTTGCAGTGATTCAAGTAGTTAAATTACTTTTTTGCCATTTTTTGTGTAGTTAACTATTGAAACAATTTTGGGCCATAAAAGGAAAGGAATGATTTTTTTAATTTTTTTTATTTTACCATGGCTTCTCTACTGCCCAGATGGGATTGTTTTGTTTAGGACAGGTTCAGGAAGCTGTATTGTCAGCTCACCTGTGAAAGATATTTGGCTTTGAATCTGAAACACTAAACTTGAATACATTAGGTGTCAATTTGACGTGAGTATTGATTATTACTATTTATTAACAAATGTTCAGAGAAGTTGTTGCTATTTTAGAAGTTACCTGGCTAACTGAGTAATCCTGCTTGGTGTAATACCCCCACCTGGACTCTAGTTTCTGAAGGCAGGTGTCTGACTGATGGACATTAAACCAAAGCTGACATGCATTCACTTTCCCATGAACAGTGGAGTATTTTATTTTATTGTTTATGTATGACCTGTGAACAAGAGGGCACTTTTTGCAATAAACTCAGTTGAGTGGTATTTTTTGCTGGCATGTGACTTTTTTGTATTATATGTTGTTATAATTTTGTATCACATGCGCATTGTCAATTTGATCATTAAAAAAAAAAAAAAGTAGTTTGAACTACTTTTTCTAAGTAGCTTTAGTTAACGAAACTAGATTTCTTCTGAGGGGAGCTTTGCTGTTGTTCAACTTCTTCCATTATTAAGTCACTGGTAGCTTGCAAAGGTGCTTTCAAAGTAGCTTCCCCAACATTGTATGTATGTTTATTTCTGTGCATGTACATTGAGAGCATCGAAAACCTGGAGTCAAATTCCTTGTATGTGTACACACACTTGGCCAATAAAACTGATTCTGATTCTGTCCCCACTTCTGTAGGCCTCCTCCTTGGCCTGACGAAGCTGCCTGAGTTTTGCTATAACCCAGGGTTTGTTGTTGTTGTATCTGCAGAAGATTTTGGTCGGTACACACATGTCCTCACAAAAACTGATGTAAGATGTCACAGTGTCAGAGAGTTCATCCAGGTCTGTAGCTGCAGCCTCAAAAACACTCCAGTCAGTGCAGTCAAAGCAGGCCTGTAGCGCCTCTCGCTTTGCCTCGTTGGACCATCTCCTCACAGTCTTGACCACAGGCCTAGTAGATTTTAGTTTCAAGACTTCGTCAACACTGTAACATCTGTACACCAACCTTCATTCATGTAGAAACAGATTCCGCCTCCCCTCATTTTCCCCAATAGCTCCAATATGTGGTCTGCTCGTAGGAGTTGGAACCCTGGTAGATAGAGTGAGCTATACTAAACCAGGTCTCAGCGATGCACATGGTGGCAGATCTGTAAAAGTCTGTGTTTGTTCTGTTGAGAAGCAGCAGTTTGTCCATCTTGTTGGCCAGAGAGCGGACATTCACCGGGTGTATTGACAGAAGCGCTGCTGTCTCATTTTGATGAGCGCTCCTGCTCGTTTCCCACATCTGCATCTCTGGCAAATCCCGTAGAGAGCTGCTGCTGCTCTGACTAAAAGCTCCGGAAAAACCGGAGAAAAAATTAGACCAGTGGATAGTCCGATGTTTAAAAGTTCCTCCCTGGTGAATGTGACCAGAGAGGGAGAGCAGAAAACTAAACAAATAAACTAAAACAAAAAAAGTGCTAGAGGGTGCACTTGGGGTTAAAATTAACACTACTACCTTAAATACATTATTATTATTAATATTATTATTATTTTGTGCAAATAATGAGTTATTTATTTTGAATGATCTCTGTTCTGGGAGAAGTAGAGAAGGGCATTTTCCATCATCAGCTCCATGATGGAGTGCTCTGAGTAAAATTAGCTGCTCTCAACAAACTGCTGCTCAGCTTCTTCTCCTTCAGCTGACAGTTGGGTTGGACTGGGGAGAACTGATAGTGTGTTCACTGGAGCTGCATCTGCATGACGAGGGCAGAACCGATTAAAAGCATTGATTAAATTTGGGTTAAATAACCTGAATGTAATGACGGTAAGAATGTTGTAAGTGGATAATGTTGGTCGACAGAGTATATGTAAGTGAAATCAAACCACCAGTGATATTATTATTGTACTGTAGCTAGCCTGCCACTGGCTTCAACATTCAGCCAGGATATTATTGACAAAATGCTCATGTGGCTGTGAAGGTTTTCATGGGCACTACATGGGCACTTCCCTTTCCTGGAGAAAAACTGGGTAACAAGTTGTCGCCCTTAGTTCTCCCTTTCAGCCCTTTTCTGTTCGTATTTCTGTTCCTGGCAGCCTGCTTTTGGTTTTGAGTTTGACATTCTGTACAGACAGCGCCGGGCGGCCGCTCACACCAAGGCAGACTGTCAGCCAGGTAGGACTGAACCATTCAGTGTTTGTACTAAGGGGTGTGATGTGGCAGCTATCTGGATGATTTTAGCAAAAAAGGAACAGAAAAACACACCATCATTTTATTTCTGACATTCCAAGAGGCTAAAATATTAAATTAGGGGCCCTAAATAATGTCCTCAGATAATTAATGTTCTATGTTCATGTAGTATTTTTCAGGGCCCCTGTCAGCCCAGGGCCCCTGGAATCATCCTAACTTTCCCCCCTTTACTGTTCCCGTGTGTGTGCGTGCACTACAGCCTGTTATTAAAGTCATGTTGATGGCTTTGTTTCCCCTGAACTCTTCAACTCTGTTTTATCAGTCCAACTATCTACACACACACACACAGTGACACACACACACACACACACACACACACACACACACACACACACACACTGCTGTCAGTCATCCTGCTGCAGATGACAGATGAGGTGAGTTTACCTGAAGGTCAAACACTGTTAAAGCTGTTAAGGTGTCTCACCTAAACATCAGGCCTGTGACCTCACACTGACCTCTGATCATCCAGTCTCACCTAAACTCACTCCACACACAGGTGTGGATGGAAGAGTTCGAACTACAATACAAATACAAAGTAACTAAGTACATTTACTCCTTTACTATACAAATTTCAGGTACTTGTACTTTCATTGAGTATTTCCATTAAGCACCACATCACAGCAGGAACTACATTTTCATTCAGTTTTACTTCACTTGCCTTCACAAAGATGAAGCTCTCAGTAACAAGCTGGATGCTGAACGTGCAGAGAAAAGGAAGAGGAGCGGATCATCCATTCATCTCTGGGTACGTGGTTCGATTCCTGGCTCCTCTGGTCCACATGTGTCACAAGTGTCCTTGAGCAAAACACTGAACCCCAAACTGGTCCTGATGGTCTTTATGACAAAGAATAATACAACTACTAATGATATGGATTTAGTTGTAGATGAATTTAATGATTTTTTTGTTAGTGTTGGTCCTGGTTTAGCTGGGGAGATTGCAAACACCAGTAGAGGAGATGATGTGGAAAGTGCAACTATTAATGTAAATAAATCTGTTTATAAGGGGAACAGATGAAAAAGAAATTACTGACATTGTCAAAACATTTAAGAATAAGAAATCTACAGACTTGAATGGACTTGATATGGCTATGGTTAAAACATTATAGAGTGGGTGGTGACACTTTTTACACATATTTGTAATCAGTCACTACAAACTGGAGTATTTCCAAGCAAATTGAAAACAGTAAAAGTCATACCAATATATAAGGCTGGAGATGGACTCTCAAATCACAGACCTGCTTCCTTACTTCCACAGTTCTGTAAAATACTGGAGAAAAATTTGGTAGCACTTTACATTACAGCATGGTAATAAGATGGTAATAGTGGGGTAATATTTTAGTAATAAAGTGGTAATAATTGGGTAATACAGCGTAATTACAAGTAATAACAGGTAATAGCTTGGTGTTAACAATGGGTATATCTGGGTAACATCAGACTGAAACTTATGTAACAGGGTAATAAGGGGCCAAAAACAAAGGGTAATAATGGGGAAACACATTTAAAGATAGCAATGAGGCAATACTATTTAGTAATAGTATAGTAATGTTTTGGTAACAATATGGTAACTTGCTAAATGATTAAAAATGGTTATATCAGTGAAAGATTTATATACAGAATGGTGATATGGTGACATAAATGCGGTAATAACCTGATAATAATGTGGTTATATAGGTCGATGTTTTCAAATATTATAGGCTACTATCAGCACAAGACCTTCAAAATCACATAAACATTCTTGGAAGTCAAAATTGGTAATTACCATATTATAATGCTGAAATTCATCCTCCTTTATGTTCCAAACATTCCCTTTTGTTTCAAGGTAATACTGTACAAATTATATGTTTAATGCTGTTTAATACTTGTTACCTGGAAACACTTGTGGTAGTTTCTGTGTAATAACCATGAATCAGTGCTGCAAAATGCAAAACTACCTGTTTCTATTTAATTTCATGGTAATATGA
Organism: Oplegnathus fasciatus; assembly: GCA_003416845.1. NCBI lineage: Eukaryota > Metazoa > Chordata > Actinopteri > Centrarchiformes > Oplegnathidae > Oplegnathus > Oplegnathus fasciatus. The sequence goes on along the minus strand of NTHP01000858.1, from coordinate 2,287 downwards.
CATTAAACCAAACATCTAGAGGCATAGTGATTACCTGGAAACACTGGTGGTAGTTTCTGTGTAATAACCATGAATCAGTGCTGCAAAATGCAAAACTACCTGTTTCTATTTAATTTCATGGCAATATGAGATTACACCAAACATCAAGAGGTATAGTGATTACCTGGAAACACTGGTGGTAGTTTCTGTGTAATAACCATGAATGCGCTGAATACGCTGACAGTCGCCTATAATATTGTGAAAACATCAACCTATATAACCACATTATTATCAGGTTATTACCCCATTAATGTCACCATATTACCATTTTTTAATCCAAATATTTAACTAACATTACCATTTTATTGTTAGCAGGTTACTATATTGTTACCAAAACATTACTGTACTATTATTAAATAGTTTTGCCTCATTGCTATCTTTAAATGTGTTTCCCAATTATTACCCTTTGTTTTTGGCCCCTTATTACCCTGTTACATAAATTTCAGTCTGACATTACCCAGATATACCCATTGTTAATACCAAGCTACTACCTGGTTACTTTGGTAATTACGCAGTGTTATTCAATTATTAACACTTTATTACTAAAATATTACCCCACTATTACCATCTTATTACCCTGCTGTAATGTAAAGTGCTATCAAAAATTTCTATAAGAGATTAGATGAATTTGTCACAAAACATAATGTACTCTGTGATCAGCAATATGGATTTAGAGCTAATAGGACAACTTCGTTTGCACTTACGGAATTTGTTGAGAAAATAACAACTGCAATAGAAAATAAAGAGTATGCAGGAAGGGTATTTCTAGATCTCAAAAAAGCATTTGACACTGTTGACCATGACTTAACCCTAACCCTAACCCTTATTTAAAAAATTACAAAGATATGGAATTAGAGAGGTAGCACTCTCCTGGTTAAGCAGCTGACTTCAAATCACAACTGCTGGAGGTTACTTGTAGGGTTTCCTAGGGCTCAGTGTTGGGACCATTGTTTTTTATCTTGTACATAAATGATATATGTGAAGTTTCCAAAATACTAAAAACTATATTATTTGCAGATGATACAAATCTATTTAGTTGTGCTAAGAATCTGGAACAACTTCTGGATACAATAGAAAAAGAACTGAAAATGCTAAAGAGCCGGTTTGATTCTAATAACTTACCTAAACACTGAATGTAAGTAAAACGAAATTTATAATCTCCAGAAATCGCTTAACTAACTCAAACAAGAAACTCATGATAAATGAAGTAGAAATTGAAAGAGTGTCTGAAATTAAATTTCTTGGGAGTAAAACTAGATCATAAATTATGCAGGAAGTCACATATAAAGTATATCAATATTAAAATATCAGAGTCAATTGCAATACTATATAAAGTCAAAGATCTTCTAAATCAAACTTCACTATACACCTTATACCGTTCCTTTATACTCCTGTACATAACCTACTGTGTGGAAGTGTGGGGAAATACTTATAAAACAAACACTAATCCAATCTTCGTACTTCAAAAAAGAGCCATAAGAATTGTTAACAAAACCACTTACAGAGAACCAACAAACCCGCTCTTTACTAAATTAAAAGCACTAAAATTTAAAGATTTGGCTGATGGGTCAAATCATGTACAAAGCAAAAAATCAATTACCTAAGTATCCAAAAGCTGTTTCAAATGACAGAAAGTCAACGCGATTTCAGAGGTATTTGTATGTTCAAGAAAGAGTTATTAAGGACCAATGCAAAATATCATTGTATTACAGTTGAAAAGGCTATATTTTGGTGGTGGCATTGGCTCACAGAACATCTGATGTGGTGCACATTTATGGATGATCCAGGAAGCCATTCCAACAATTTTTGTAGTCAAGGGTGGATTAAAACCATCAGTTGAATGGTTGAATACAAAGATACACATTGCTGTAGTTGTGTCTCAGGTGGATGCTGCCACCTGCTGGATGGATGAAGATCTGCTGCTGGTTTAATTGACAATAACATTTACAGTGAGTGATAATCATATTTGAAATGTTTACTATGTTGTTCAGGTCGAATACAGACGACAAGGAGCGTAATTAGTCTGTCCTATAAGTGACAGACCTCCATCTTACCTTATCTGGCTGATAAGGTAAGATTATCCTTTATTGAGCCCCAGAGGGGAAATTAGTGTTTTACAGCAGCATGAGGACAGAAATAAGTTCAGGTAGGTAGAGAAACTTAAAAATAAAGATTAAAAATAATAATTAAAGGGTTAGGGTGATTCGTATCCCGAAGGTCTCCCTGCTAGGTCCAAATGACTTCGCAG
>NTHP01000857.1:116743-152267 GCA_003416845.1 Oplegnathus fasciatus | reverse complement strand
TGTTAATGTGTTCAACTATCGATTAAGGAAAATGCACAAAATTTGCAACCCTAGTTCAGATCATATCTCGAAGGCAGGGTCTATGCTGTTGCCATTGGTGATCGTAAATCTGAGCGGATCACCACGTGGAGTCCCCCAAGGTTCGATTCTTGGGCCGTTATTACTCAGCCTGTACATGCTCCGTCTTGGTCAAAACAATCACAGCTATCACAGCTATGCAGAGGACATTAAGATTTACTCCCCAAGTGACTACAGTCCATTGGCAATCATTGTATTTGGCAAAAGGAGGGAATAATGAAAGTCAGAAAATCAGTCAGCTGGTAGAACGAGTAGCATGTGCCTGCAGTAGAGGAGGCTGCATTTTCAGGACCACATTTCTAGGACTCTAGTTTTTTGTGACACTGCCACCTACTGATTTGGATGACCAAGGACCGCATTTCATGAACAAGATGGATGACAATCAGAGTGTGAGTGCTGAATGTGAATCAAGTATTATTTGTTTAATGTTGGTTTAACAATTCTGGTGTCTTGAATTGGATTGAATTGAATTAAATAACAGCAAAAGTTAACGTTAGATAGCTGAGGTGTGAGTAGCTAACTATGATAGTCTTAAAGGCACTACAATCATCTGTTAGCTTATGATAGCTTGCTGCTTGCTGCAAAATGAGCTGTTAGGCTATTTGTTTATTTGTTTAATGAAATGTTGAAGCAAAACTATGGTTTGCTGAAGAGCTTAGATCATAAACAAATAATCAAAAGTACCTGATTGAATGTATATCCAACATATAAAGTGTGAAGATTATGTTTTAGCATGCAACATAAAAAGATCCTGAGGTTTTTAAAAAATACAGTCTGTAAGAGTCTGATAAATAACTGCGTCACAAAACCAGTCTAAACTGCCTCAGAGTGGAAAATCCCCAAACATACAGGAATCAGAGATATGCCAGGCTGTGCCCAGGAGGGGGTTGGACCACCCCAAATTTGGCAAAAGTTACACCATTATTTACCCGACGATAGATGATCATTTTTAGAAATAGGTGGAGTGGCTCAGGTTACTCCACCAATAGGGACATGGGCACTTGGGCAATATATGTGTGTGCAGACCGTGGAAAATCAGTCAGGCTCACGGGACTGGCTCGGGTTTGATCTCTGTGAAGAATTAAACTCTATTGCATCAAACTCTGATCGTCTCCAGATGAATTTTTGAACCTGTTTTTGGGACTCCAATAGTTACTTTATCCTGAAGAGAACTAAGTGTTGGTGAAGAGGTCCAGACTTAAACTCTGGCCCAAGACCTGGACTTCTGATCTTCAACAGAAACTAGAAATAGTGCGATTTTGGCAAGCCCAAGTAGGTGTCTTATATTAATTGTTGACCTAATGACTATGATAATTAATTCTAGCCAGCACATTAATCAAACTTTGAAAAATTGAAAGATTGGAGAGTCAGAAAAAGTTGTAAGTCATGTTATATTACATGTTATTTCTATTTGGTTTTCTTGCATCTCTCACTCTTTCTCTCTCTCTCTCTCACTCTCTCTGAGAGTGGTTCTGTTGTCCTCCACTGTACAATACAGGGAGGCAGTTTGTCTGTGTGGCACGCGTTCACTCCAAGTTCTTCAGCAAAAACAGAATCACACAGAAGGTAAAGGAGGGATGTTGTGTTTTGGATATTGTATTGTGGATGTTGTATTGTCCTTGTTGAATTTGTTGAAGGTATAGTTGCTTGTTATTGTTTACTATTGTATATAAATATAAATATATATATATATATATATATATATATATATATATATATATATATACTGTATATACAGTAATCTTGAATCTGCCCCAAGAGTTGTCCTTGTGGCTTGCCTCTCTCCAACCTTTCAAATATCTGGTTGAGATCTAATGACTACAAAGGCCATAGCATATGATTCCATCTTTATTTTACCTAATAATGAGCTAATTATGCCAATTACAGAAATTGCCCCAGCAACTCTTAGCAACCAAGTTGAATTGCCAGACAGAAAGTAGTATTTGGGTGAAACTATAAGTTCTTGGACAGAAAGTAGTATTTGGGTGGAATAAAACTTTAAAACTATAGGTCTTGAGACAGAAAGTAGTATTTGGGTGGAATACTGCCTTGGTTGCACTTTTGCGATCATCCAATTCGCTAGATGGTGCTGTCGCCAAAAACTAGGGTCCTAGAAATGTGGTCCTAGGACTGCAGTCCTGCAACTGCAGCCTCCTCTACTGCAGGCACATATTATTGTGGGTAGAACCTTGAGTGAAAACCAAACACAGTGAAGCTGCTTTTAGCTACTACTGCACACAGATGGAACCAACTTCCTGTGCCCCAACTTTAACCATGAGTCAAAATGGAAAACTCTGCTGTTCACCTGTACCTTTGATTGATTGGTTTCTCTACTGCTCTTTTATTTCCTTTCTTCAATTTGGGGCAACTTACAACTTATTACTACACCAACTGCACTGTAACTATTTCTGGTCTATTATTGTTATTGTCTCTTGTATCTGTATTTTAAATCTTAATTAATTTTAATTTGGTTTTCATTGCTTATTGTTTTTGAATGTCATTCTAATGCTTTTCTTTGCCTATGTAAAGCACTTTGAATTTCCCGTGTTTGAAATGTTGCTGTCTTTCCAGCAAAAACAGTGGCAATAGCTGCTTATAGCTGGTTTAGCTCTGGCTATCAGCACATTGCTATCCATGCTCAATTGAGGAGTGGCTAGAAAATGTTCCCTGTATCCCCCTACACCCCTCGCGTCATCACACACGACGTAGCCACATCTCATACAGTCATTTACCCCCCACTCCTCTGTTGCAAAGAATGTCAAACTCATGGGGGCGCTAGATGAAAAGTCAGGGGATCACCAAAGTCAGTAGCTTCATCTTCTGGGAATCATGAATGTCTTAGAGCCGCACAGCTAGCGTGGCTAAAATTGTATTTCTAAATTCTAAAAGACATTGACAACTAAGTGACTGACAGCCCAAGTATAAATCATTGGTGGATAACATGATGTCACCTGATATCTAACATGACACATTTAAACATCAATACTCACTATTTTAAAGATACTCAATGGTTTGGCAATCTTTTTTCTGGAGGATTTTTAAAGATGATTCTTCAGTTGTTGACTCTAAACTTTCTTTCCCTGCTTCTCTCTGTGAGTGTGTTTTTTTATGGCTATCTATCAAGCCAGGCTCTATACAGTGTGGTTCAAACGGCCATGGTGCAGACTGAGTTGCTGATAAATTGTGAGAAACATGTCATGGTGGTGGTGGATCCACGGAGAGAGCAGAGAGCCTAGAAACTAAAGAGAGAGCGAGATGGATATGTGGATGATGGATGGAATGATCGGGAGTTGGCTGCAGTTTCCACAGCAGGATGTGCAAGAAAAAAAGGGCTAAATTATCAGAAAATTGCTATAAATGACCACAGAGACTTTTAACACTTCACCACAGAGACACACCATGAATTATCATATTCATCGATTATAAGTTATCACATCACGTACTATATATTACAACACGGACAGTGCTAATTAACACATTCATACACTATATACTCTTCATATCAATATTTACAGGATAACAAGGTGGCTGTTATTGAATCTCAAGTCGCAGCTCCCGCAGGAGAGGTTCATTACACTCCCACTCAGGAAGCCTGCAAGTCTAATTATATTACACAGGCATACGTATGTACACACTGTCGAATCAACTGCAATTAATGGGACCATGCAGAACTGACAGTGTGGTTGTGTGTGTGTGGTGGAGATGTGGAGGTGCACAAGCCGCTAAAACAAGCATGCCAGCTTCAAGCATGTCTTTTGGGAAATCCTCGTTCTGCGGTTGACAAAGAAGTCTTTGGGTTTCATGGTAGAGAGGTCACACACTAACATGGACATATTACAATAAAACTCTACAGATACAAAGGCAATAATTTCCCCTTAATCTGTGCTGTCACCAGTGGGAATAAATCTGACAACGGAAGTGTGTGTGGATACTTATGCATGTGAGTAACTGAGCCACCCAAAACATCCTCAGAGACTGCAGTGTAAAGTATACAGATGCAGTCACACAAAGCAGCAGTATGCAGGGAGTGCATGTAAAGCACAGCCTGATTGTTTTTCTTCACAAAGCCACATTGTGAAGGCAGATGCAAGATCAATGGACACAGTTGTTCCACAGACATATAGGGAAAATACAGATATCTGTCTCCTTACTGCATCTGGAGATGGACACTGAGAAATAACATATATTTGTCTTTCATTAGCAAACTACTACAGAGAGGCAGTGGTGGAGAGAAGAGTCTGCTGTTAACAAGAAAGTTTGTTTACCCTGTTTTTTATTGAGTGTGTGGACAACTTTTTAAGTTGGGCTCTTTCCCCTAAGGCACACAATGCCCTATTTCAGGAAATCAAGACGAGTGCACAGGTGGTGGCACAAGTTCCCAGTGCTGGCTCACCCGGTTGTGACCGAAGGCTTTGGCACACTGGTGACACAGTTGTATAATGGGTTAAGTTGGGGAGGGGCGGGAGGGTATCAGCCGGTGTATTAAGGGCTAGTGGCAATAATGGCTGTATTTCTGTCACACCAGCATCAGCCGATCTGCTTGGCTCCTTATGTAGGCAGCCAATCTGGCGCAATCTGGAAGTAACCAATCATGTCACTGGTCAGTCAGGCTTCTATTTGTATCCAAATGCACACACACCTGGCACAAAGTCCATATGCAAGCTTGTCTTGTAAAAGTATTTCTCTATGCTTTCAGTATTAACGCTTTAACCAGCAGTTACATGTTGGATGTACAGTAAAACACAGAACGCACACAGTACGTGGAGCGATATGGGTCATGCACCAGAGACAATGTGCGCCTCGGTGCACACACAAGTTTCAGAGTTGCCATCTGTCAGCGTGTGTTCGTTTTGACCAACAACACATTGATAACCAGCTTTTGGAGGGAGCTGATGATGTTTCTTGTTATTTACAAATACTGTGGACAAATTTCCATATTTCATTTTTCATTAAAGAGTTGAGTACCTAACTTTATAGGGTTTTACCTCATATAAAAATTCTAAAAAAGTTCTCTGCAAGCTCAGTACCCGTGGTTTCAACGTTCCACTGACACAGTGCTCCACAGTTGTGAGTTAAATCCCTCCCAGCTACAGGAAAAGGGTTTTACTTCTGTAAATCATGGTGCCACGGCAACAAATTGTATGAATGCTGATCGCAGTTTCGACTTTCAAGTCAGACTTAAGAATTGTGCTTTGTCAACAATTATATATCCAATGTTTACACAGAACTGTCTACCTCCACTTCTGTCTATCTCCTGTATTCCTGATGATGACAGCGACTGCGTGCAAAATATCAAGTGAAAGTGTTTGTTACCCACTTTTAAAGAGCATGCTGATAGTTGCAAAACATTTAATCCAGGTAGCCACATTAGATTGCTCTTGAGAAATTGTGCAATGGTTTGAAAATGCACACCACATTCCCCAAATTAGAAGCTGCAGATGGAACACATATAGCAGACCCGCTGTCCTCACATGGCTGCAGTGATTTAATCAACCATACAGTATGCGCAGTAATGGATAACTGGTACTGTGAGAATCACTCTAAATCTAACCTATTACATGATCCATCTTAACAGTGTTATTGTCTAATCACATTAAAATCACATTTTATGTGGATCTAAACATAATATTGAGTGTTTCATTAATATAATGACAATAAAGCTGAATCTTCAAGAGGAGTTTATATCAAGATGAATCAGGCAAGCATAACTTAGAAGAATGAAAGAGTGTTTTTGTAGAGGTCTACTTTGTGTGTACCTATAGCATTGTAAAGCCAGTGTCTGCACTACGATGCAGTGGAAGGGCAGACTTGAGTGTTGATATTAAAACTGCATTGTGTCACCGGTTTGCATCCCCATCAGTTGTGCCCTCAACCCATTTAGCACCAGATATGTCACAGACAATTACAGAACAGGTGCAGGTGGGAAAACATCTGCTACAACACTTTACTGTCAGTTTACTGCTGCAAGGTCACTGCTTGGTTGGCAGAGCACAAAAATAGGGCCCAGTTTGTATAAGTACGGGTATACTGTTTTGAGGTAGAAGTATCAAAGTGCTACAGGAATCATAACAAAACAGCATTTAAATATTGTGAAACAACTGTAATGTTGCAAGAATTGTCTAACACCTAAATAACGATCGCAAACAGTAAAATTTGAAGCTGGATTTCCCTGTGTGATACAAATGGCTTTGGAATTTATATGAATTATTAGTAAACTATGCCCACAACCATCAACATAGATAATTAAATATCTAAACCAACAGTGATCTTTGTTTTTCATTTTATTTGTAGCAACTCAGGTGTTATGATATGATTTTATACAACTATATATTGCAGCTAAACAGCTAATAGACAACTGAAATGTTGGATTATACCCGACACCACCATCGTAAGGTTCTTTGAGCTGAATTCAATGCTAGATAGGATTTATTCTAGGTCTTGTCAGTTTAAGATGGCTGCTGCTGTTACAGAACTTTTCATCATCCTCTAACTCAGCACTCTGCCAAAGAAGGATGCATTGCATTTCTCAGCTGAAAAGTTTCAATGACGCATATGGCATATCATCATTCGCATTATTGTTCCTTTCCTTCCCAGTGGCAGATACAGCAAAATACAAACTCACTAACTATGTGCAACCTGGCCTGAATTAGACTAGCAGGATAATTTGATCGTCAATGACAATGAAATTATGGTTTATTTGCTCATTTGGCTGCGACAGAGCCTCTCTGGTGAATTGCGTATGCACAGGCTGTTGTGTAGCGAGCGACTGCTAGCATCAATCATTATTTGGCCTTGTTGGAAAGCTCTAGCCCATCCATATGCCGGTGTGTCCATGGTCACTGTCTCCCAGCGGAGAGGATTTGGCTTTCTCTTGCTCCGCAGATGTTCTCTGCTTGTGTTTGCTGCTCCTGCTGATTGTATTACACTACTGAGTGTATGTGTCTGTGTGAGAGTGTGAGTCTTTCTGAGACAGAGATAGGCAGACACAGTGACATAGGGGTGAGGGAGACTATCTTTGTCTTGCTCTCTCTCTCCCACACATACACACACACACACATTATCAGCATTATAAACCCATCTGGCGAGCTGTCTGCCAACAACAGACTTGTGAGGCCTCTTTTAACACCGTGTCTGTGGTGTGAGACAAAGACAAACTACATAGCTGTTGTGTTAAGCAGCTTCAGTTGTTTCATCACTGCTGTGATCAAGGTCTAACAAGGGATCACCTTTAATACGCGGCAAAAAGTGACCAGCTGACTTGCTGGAAAGCTGTGATTAAAACCACAAGCTAACAAATGGTTCCAACATGGTGGATTGTGCTTGGAAGCTTACTGGTGGGAAGCCACTAACTAGCGGGGATGTGTGAAAGCAGTGCTGTGTTCGCCATCGGAAAACATGGTTGAGAAGCAAACTTCATTTGCAACTGCTGCCGCCAGTATCAGGAGGCCATACTGCATGTTTATACAGTAGACGTTCCACTGATACATGAAGGTTCACATACTGTATATTAAAAAACTGATCTGATGGTGCTGAAATGAAAGGTCGATTAGTTGACTGACAGAAAATTAACTGTCAGTTCCCAGCTATTTTCATAATCTATTATTTTTTGTGTAATTTAATGTAAGAAAAATGCAAAAAACTGTCTGGATTCAGCTTCACAAACAATGATTCACTGCTTTTTTCCATTTTATTCTTTTGAAAAATTGAATATCTGGGTTGTGGACTGTTACTTGGACAAAACACGAAACCTTGAGTCATCACATTGGGCTCTGGGATTTTTGACATCTGATAGATTCAACAATTAATCAGTGAATCAACAAAATAATGTAAATTAGAGATATTCTTGACAACTTGCTGGATATTTGACACAATGCACAGTGTAGAGAATGTACTGCACATTCCTTCTTATTCATGATAACAATGGAGAACGAGTGTGTCAATCTGCTCCTGTAGGTGGGCATGCCATATTAAATGTAGGTGCAGGTGACATGTGTGATGTAGTATGTGTGAACATTTTCTAAACCACAGTATATAGATGTGTGGAGGAGTGCAAACAATATGTCTTTTTGTGTGTGAGTAACGTGAAAATGCCTCTGATGAAAACTCTATTACGAACATAATGGAGGGCTCGTGGAGGCCTCAGCAAGGTCACTCAGCCGTACACGTGCTCCAGCTATTGTGAAGAAAGTCCATCTTTCCTTGAAGAGAGTTCAGTAGCAATCAGTTCCTTCCTGCTGCTGGGTTCGGGCCTCACAGGTGGCTTCCACACTTTGGTATGCTGGCCAGCTACGCTTCCTCAAACAAAGACATGATGCTGGATGGATATTTGCATCCTAAGTGTGTGTACGTGGTGTGTGTGTGTGTGTGTGTTCGCTCTGAGTTGCGAGGAAGAGAGAGCAAGAGAGAGAGAGAGGAGGGAAAAGGGTCCAGGAGAAGATGAAAGAGAATGAGCTTTGAAAGAAAAGCAAGAGAGCACAAAGGAACAAGAGCACGGAGCTCTATCCTCCAGGCACCAAAGAGAAAGTGCAGAGGGAGAGAAAAGGAAGGAAGAGGAAAACTTGAACTCCAGACCCCCCTCCCCTCCACACACACTGACTCATCCACACAAACACTCCTCATGTGTTTTCACTATGTTTAGCATAACCTGACATTTCTACATCTTTGCCACTGAATGGCTTTGATGAGATATGGTTTTAAGGCATAGGCTGTGATTAAGATATTACTCGAGGGAATGCTTTGTGTCTACACTAACCAGATGACTTGTTGAATGGCTCCCGCTCCCATCAGCTATAAAGGTCTCCATTAAGCTTTTGCCATTTTCCCATCTCACTATTTTTTCTTTTGCATGCATAACAAGATGAATAAAGAAGAGGGATTGGTGCTTCAGGCCTCCTACCTATTTAGTTTTTTCTTCTTCTTTAGAAACAGGTTTTCAAGGACCAAAACAGCCATCTGACTATAACATTTAAAATAATAAGTATATCAAACCTCAATCCCACATAAGTCTGTGAAAAGGTATTCATAGTTATTGTTCTGAGATCTCAGAGGTTTCTAGCCAGTCTGGCTTGAAATTCACTTGACATATTGCAGCCAGGTACAGTTTATTATTGTACTGCTACTGGGACAAAGCACCTGCCCTAAAGCACCTTTCATGACTCTACTTTTCTGATCGCTTGAATGTGCATTTCGGGCAGACAGCTGCCCTGGCTGAGCTGCATGTTATTTCCCTCAAAATACCCATCAGACTTTTTCTAATTCATTTCAATCAACATTGTCTCAGGCAGCTTAAAGGTTGGCAGGTCACAGTGCCTGCTCTCCCGCTTGTCACATCAGTCTCTGAAGTTAAGACCCATTCCCGCATGCACGCTTCACAGGTCCCCGAAGATAAAGACAGACAGAGAGTCGAAGAAACCAGGGAGAGAGAGATTATGCCTGTTGCTAATGCTGATGGTGGTGCTAGGAAGCGGCAGCATTTTGATGTCAGTGAGTGTACATCTTTTATTTTCCCTCTTTTCATCAAGAAGGCAGCGCCTGACGAAGCAGAAAGTTGCCCCTGTGAGCAGAACCTTCATCTGAACTGCTGAGCTCACACATACACAGACATGTACACATACAAACACACATTTGTGTTAATAGCATTAGGAGAACCCTTAATGATTGCCATCATTCCATAAACTTAANTCTTGCTGAGAGTTAGATGAGAAGATTGATAGGACGCTCATGTCCGTCTCATGTCTCATGAGGCTGGAGCCAGGAGACAGTTCACTTAGATTAGCATGAAGAATGGAAACAGGTGGAAACAGCTAGCCTGGCTCTGCCCAAAGGCAACAAAATCCACCTACCAGCATCTCAAACACTCACTAATTAACATAACAACAAAAAAAAGTGTAAAAACTAAAAGTTGTGGTTTTATGTGCTGGACTATTACTTGGCCAGGAGCAAGGAGTTTCTGGATTCTCCACTGGTTGCTAGGCAACCTCATGATGATGACACGACATGCATGATCCTCCATAAAACTGCAACTTGTTGCTTTTACAGTGCTGTCGTTTGTCCCCTGTTTTCCTCCTTTATGCTAAAATATTGGTCTTCCTGTCCTGGCTTCATATTTAATGAACAGATACAGTGTCATTGATCTTCTCATGTAACTCTCAGCAAGAAAGTAAAGAAGTGTATTTCCCTAAATGTTGAACTATTCTTTTAATTGAAGCCATCATCACTATATGCCTACAGTTGACATTTTTCCCCTGAAACTCCTAAAAATGCTAATATAATCTAAACTCTAGCACAGAAGTGAGGAACTTCATAAAGTATTTTCCTTTTCATTCCTTTTCTCTGTATCCTGTGATAAAAAATATTATTTATAGGGTCATGTCTGACTTTTTGTTCCCTTTGTAAGCAGTTACTGACTCATTTATTACAGTATCTCTCTCTTTAATTAGAAATGTGCAAATATTAACACTAAAAATGAATTTATGGGTTGGGAAACGAGAGATTGTTTCTTTTTGACAGGTGTCGTCTTAGTTTCCAGACAACTAAAATGGCAGCAATGTGCACACACACATACTCTGATACACAGAAACACAGGCATGCACGCATACATACACCTGCACACCCACACATACACAGCCAACCACTCACAGTTCCAGCTCTTTAAGTCCATCATTATTTTGTTCTAGGCAGGAACATGGAGGGGTCTGGGGGGGGGTGATATCAGAGAGCTGCAGACCTGCTCTCAATCTGACTAATCGCACAGCCAGAGAGAAAGACTCAGAAGGAGTACCCAAGCTGGAGATAAATAGGGAGGGAAGAAAACAAAAAAGAGCAAGATGGTGGGGGGTGATGGGAGGTTAGCCAATCGGAACGAGTGTGACAACAGAGTAAGGACGCTACAAGAGAGTAGCTAAGAAAAATGAGGGGGAAGGAGAGACATAAAAATAATAAGAAAACACTGCCCCCTGTTCCTTTACCGCCACATAATAAATTGCAGTTATTGAAGTCTCTGTGGGAAGTTCAAAACTGGAGCGATCTTGAGTCAGCGGCTCGTTGCAAGGGAATCCAGCGTGAGTGCTGGTGGGCGAGACATGAGGAGAGTAATCCGTTTAGCCGGCGCAGTGCATGTCATCGGATTCCATTAAGGTTGCATTGTTTCACATGTAATATTCAACAGTAATAAAGACTCCCTCTGAAAACACTTTCCAGGTAGCTCTGACTCAGAGGCTTACACTTGATTTGCTCCTAATGACTCCTATTCACATTTGATTTATCTGCAGCTTTTCTGAGGGATTTGATGAATGCACAATGTACATATTCTGCCCTTGCTAGAGTGGTGTGTGGTTTCTAGCTTGACAGATAACAGCTAACAATAAACACCCGGGAAGAGTGTACTATTGCAAGTTGTGTCTGATTTGTTTATCAAACACATAGTAAAAAAAAAAAAAGTTTGTCCATAAACAAAATAATACTTAAAAACAGCTAAGCATTTAACTTGAAGCAGCGATTAGCGTTAGTTAACGGTTAGCATGATGCTAACATAACATTTAAAACCCTACTGAGATGTTAATGCAATTAGACAGTTTCATTTTTAACATTTTTATGTTTGTTACAGATTGCAAAACTTTAAAGCTTTATGGTAGGTATTTAAAGCAAGCATTTCAATTAATATCACTTTGTACTCAGACAGATTGTTAACCATTCCTGCTTCAGCTTCCAGACCGGTGCCCTGCCATGCTTCCGACATCCCATCAGTCCGACGGCCCAGTAGTCCGAAAAAAATGGCCCATTGGTTCGACAGCCCATCTGTCCGACAGCCCCTTATGCCGAAAACAAATTCCCATTGCTCCGAGAGCCCATTTATCCAAAAATACACACTCTCCCTGCAGTTAACCCGAGCCCTAACCCCACCCCCCCAACTGTACGAAGTGTATGATAACCACATATAAACATTTTAATCGACATATTTTGGTGTAGCAAGGGCCATTAGGTGGCATTCCTGTATTGACTTGCTGAGAAACAAAGTATATAACTATTAAACAGAAGCTGAATTATGGACTTGGTGCTTAAACATGGCAGCTTCTTGGATAGAGGCCTTTATGTTCTCACAGTCCAGTTTCACAACAGAAAGCATAGAAACACTACTTGTAATTGATACAACGCTTACAATTTGTACTATATATATGTAATAGTGTATATAAGTACATTGTTTTCTACTTTTATGCCTTGATAATGACAATGCTTTGTTTTATCTGAAAAGCCTCACACATAAAAACACCAAGTTTTATCAAAGAAATTGCTAAGAATTAATTAAAACACAGTGTGACCTCTATTTGGGCTTCAGCTCTGTGCTTATTATTTAATTTATTTTTTGAAGTGGCAAAAAGTGGATGCTGTCTCTTTGATGCTCTCCACCAGGGAAAAAAAAAAGTAATTATGCCATCAAAACCAAAACCAGGAAGCATCCAAATTTAATCTCCTATCACTTGATTAATCAGATAGAAGCATTAGTTTATCATTAATCTTTAATCTCGAAGTTCACTGTGAATGTCAGAGTGGATGAATTTATTCTCAATTAAGATGGGCCGACTTGCGCCAAGTGGCTGTTGCAAGTCCTGCGCAAGGATTCCCAGATTGCATCGTAAAATTTTAAATAGCAAATCATGAATACTTTGCTGGCCACATCTCCTCCTCTTGCCCTTGGAGATACTGTTACAACCCTGACCCAGTGAGTGGGGGCTGTGAGGAGTTGGTCAGGGTTGAAGGTGATCCCCAAATCTATTTCCTTTCATTTCTGCAGCACGGAGGGCTCAGTTTCTCTTGACAATGCACAAGGATTTCCGGATTGCATTAAAAAAGAGTTGGGAGAGATTAAAAGTTGCTTTATCACCAGTCCATGAGAGCTCAATTATCCTAGCATGGACAGATCCTGGCTCTTCACATTAACCTTGGCCACCTCTAATCTCCATTCAGGTCTTATCTTGACCTTTCAAAGACACTGGTTTTGGCCTTATCAGCCGGTGAGAGTGGTTTTTGTTGTGTCGCCAAGAGCTGTAATTGAATGTGGATGTAGACACACTGTGAACGGGTTGCTGGATGCTGTACTACTTTAGTTCTGATTGAGTGACACTACGTTTCAGAGTTATCTCTCTTCTGGTGCAAAACCATTATGCAGATCCTGCTCTTTATTTCAGGAAGAAACTGAATGATAACAAGATTACCAAGATCATTCAATTAACAATTATTTCACTGTTCGTGTGGAAAAGCCTTTGAAAGTTTGCATGAAAAAAAATCTTGAATCACCCTAATCTGTAAGCTCCCCAATTAAAAGCGGTAGCAGTCCAGTGGTCTTACAAAGTAATTACAGGAGCATAATGATTTAACAGTAGCCTCTACACCTCCTTCTCTGCACAAAGATCAGGGCACATCAATAAAAGATGCACACATATACACAGAAAGCCACATCCATTCAAAAATACACATAGATACAGGGACCCATGTACACACCGCTGAACACAATCAGAGCATCCTTATCTTGATCTATGTAAGTACATGACCTCTATTGGCACAGCAGTCAGGAGCGTGTACCCCTGTGTCATTAGATTAGTGAACCTTAAGATCATTCGCAAGCCAAGCCAAACCAGGGTAGCACATAACGAATCCATAATGGCAACAGCATACAGACAATGTAGACAAGAGAGAAACAAATGCCTATACCTTGATTAGCATACACGCTATGTGAATCATCTCCCCGTGGACATCATTACAGTTTAATTTTATCTTCCCTTTGCATTAAACTTGGGACACACGTGCAAACTGATACACAAAGATATTGTTTGATATTGTTTGTAAATGCCTCGACCTCGCAGCCACAGGGGCGCACAAAAATGATACTAAATTCAAAGTGATATAAAACAGAGAAAGCTGCAAATTCTGCTATTTGAGAAGGTGGAGCCAGCAAATACTTCACATTTGTGTGATTAAATGACTAAAACAATTCATCGTTTATCAAAAATGTTGTAGATTCAGTTTCTAATCAATTAATTGACTTTTTCAGTGCCAAATTAGTTTGTAACCTTTAATGTAACTCGACAAACTGCACAACACAAAAGACACAAATTGTCTTAATGTGGGCTATTTGTCTTCTTTTTTATTTTCCAAAGAAATGTTCTAGTTGCTGTTTTTAACCTAGCTTATGTAGGACAGCTTTTGTTTTGATCTTCTGAGTTTGTAATAAGGAAGAAATGATCAAAACACCGGGTGGACATGTACCACATGTACTCTCTCTCACACACACACACACACACACACACACACACACACACATATGCACACATGCACAATGGTACTTTACATCACCATCAGATTTTCTATTCATAGTAATGCTGGGTTAGGCTGGAACCCAATGGAGAGGAACAAAGAGATTTCTGAATACAGCTCAAATGGGGACATTTCCACAGCTCATCTCATATGGATGTTTGCAGGGTGCAGCTGAAGGGGAATTAACTATACTGTCTTGCAGAAAAGAAATGCTACTTAGAATTTCTTTGTTGTCACAGATGTGCCTTTTTTTCAAATATTCTTATGACTATAATGTAACTTGTGACCCTACTTGAAACCAACAGGATCCATCACCTACTGTGTATTTATGTAAACCAATTTAGAAAAAAAGGAGTGGGTGGTTGTCCCAGGTGGGTGTGATTCTTACCCATAAAATGTGATGCAGGCTCTTTCTTCTTCCATCCTCATATTGGACCTGACATTCTCTACTGCAAAAAGCAAAACTGCCTCACTTATCGCTCCAAAAATGATTAAAAGGCTGTCTTCTACAGTGTTTTGTCAGGGACAAAAAGATTACTTGTCACACAGCCAAACAATGGTGTATCTTAAATGAAAAAAAATGAAAGTTTGTTGGTGCTTATTTCTATCTATTTCTATCTATTTCTGTTATTTTTCCTGTCACTTGGCTTTTCTGACTTATCTCTAGTTAAACTGTGCTTCTGTACATGGGGACAGAGCCAGTCGTTAACCAAGGAGACATACAGAAACAGCACTCATCAGCACCACGAGCCATTACCCTCTCAAGATCTCGCATTACTTACCCTGCAATCAGAGTGTCTGCATAGAAGGAAAAAAAACACTTAAACAGAAAACGAGATATCTATGTAAAGAGATCATTCCAAGACGAAATGTAACACCTATTATATATGAAAATGACCATCAAATGTTAGAAATAGTGTTGTTTTAGTCATAGGAAACATCATGTAGTTGGTCTGCTGTAGTCCCTGGGCAGGACGTATAGAAGTACAAGAAGAAAAGAGAATATAAATGTTTGAATTTTCAAAATACTGAGCCATGAGCACCAGGTGAGCTTTGTTCTGGAAAGAAACAGTTATTTTTTCGCATAATTATTATTACATTAAGGTGGCATTGCCGCGAGACAGAAATAAATTGTGACTGTTTAAACTATGATAATTTCAAATTGCACAGTTTACCAGCTGAATGGAAGAAATGTTCGACAACAGTGGTGGAAAATTGAAGGAACAATATGCAGCTTAGACATCCCCCTGAATGCACTTACTCAAGTTAGCCTGCGTGAGCCGATGACTTCAGATTTAGTTGCAAGAGTGTAAGCATCTTCATAAAAAAGATTCAAGGGAATACACACAAAAGCAATCACTGAAGATCTTTGTGCAGAAAGAAAGACAGAAAGAAAGAAAGAAAGAAAGAAAGAGAGAAAGAAAGAAAGAAAGAAAGAAATCCAAGACCTGCTGGCTGATAAAGGTTGTTAGTTACAGCACCTAAAGTATTTCCTTGATTATTTGAGCTGATGAAGCATTGATTGACTTTAATGGGGCGTCATTTGGCTCTGATGAGCCTTAGTTCTAAACAGAGCACACGTTGGCTATCATATGATACCAGTGGGCTAATATCATAAAGCAAAATTACTGGTTGTAATGCAGCTGCTTTATAAGACAGCAATAATAACGCTGGTGAAACAGCATGGCAAATCTGGGAATGAATCAGTCATGCTGTTGGCACCAATGTGGGAAAACTGAATGTATAAGAATTTGTGCAGATACAGTATCTTGATTCTTGATTTCCTGTTTCTTTCAGTGTGCACAGGATCGACCATACAAACTGTCTGAATCTGACAATAGAGTGAATTTATTCATGTATTTACAAAAACATGGCACCACTGAAAATGACTAATGAATAACTCTCACGTGATACATAGTGAAAATGCTATTCTCAGCTAGACGATACATCTTGATACTTAATCAATCTCTAAGTCTTTCCGATCCTTTCCTCTTCACATTGATGAGCTGCTTAGACTCTGCTGTGTGTTGTCTGCTGTAATACGTGGACTTGTTCCCATAGTTACTGGTGATTGGAGCCTCATTTATTTCACTAACAAGACCTAACTCGGTTTGAACTATTCTGCAGATTCTTCAATAGGAGATAAATTAGCATAGAGATTGAAAATAGACATGGGCCGAGTAGATAGACTCAAATCTTGTCATTCTCCATTTAACTGGTAATGTTGCTATGTACCATTGACAAAGGTGTTTAATTTTCAATAGTCTGTTCTGACCTGGGAGTTGAGAAAATTGACAAATGAGGTTTTACTGCATATTTTTTTCTAACTTTTCTCTTTTGTCCTGTACTTTCTGACTTGCTCCTGGTAGATACACATGTAGTGCATTTTTGTGTATTTTGCCAAATAATAAATGAATGCAAAGTGTGCTTGCTGGAAGCAGACTTGTGGGTTATAATTCCAGTGAATAAAAATAAAAACAAAACTGCCTGAGAGGAAAAGTATTTTGCGCTGTACTGTTTGTACTGGCTTGGTCTCTGGCATAACATTTCACCTTTCAACACCAGCTTACAAACATGAAGGAAGCCAAAGGCCCATACAGTGACTTAAACATGGGTGACACCCTCAGCCTCAAAGGCTGAGTGTCCTTTTCATGAAAACTCATCATTAGAAAAACTTGAAATAGCTAATACAGCTATTAAATAAATTCAAATGCTTTTGTGTGGGCAGGATGCTCCATAAAAAGAAAGGCTTCCAGTGCATTAAGTGTATTCTTAAGGGTGAATCATCAAAGGACTATATTGCTGCAACTTGCAGGAGGCGATGATTACTTTTTATTTAGAATCCTTCCACCTGGGTTCTTCAAAATGGATGTTCCTGTTCTTTCTGTTTGTTTTAAGCTCTCCTGTGAAGTCTCACTCCCCATCTTAAATGCCTGGCAAAGACAAAAATGAATGGAAATGACTTTCCATAAAGCGCCATTTGAAGAAGGAGCAAGCGCAAGTTAAAAAAAAAGAGCCCTAAACCATCTCCATAATGTTGATCAAAAGTGACAGCTCTGTATTGCGTTTGACTACACTCTGCCTGCCCCACCGGCAGACGAATAGAAATAGGGAATATCAGTCTTCAGCTTCAATCCTTCAATAAAGACAATAGTGGGGCCGAACACATGGGAGGAGATGAAGGGTTAGAGTGATACGATGTGGCATTAATTTTCCCCAGTGGCAGCGTTTACCACATTACATTCAATAATGCTAAGTCTTTCAGGGGACACTGCCGGACTAGTCAGCCATTTAAAAAAGAACTTAGGGGATTATCGAGGCACTGAACAGGCACTGTTTAGGCTAGACAGAGGGAGGGATGTAGGAGGGGAGAGGGGTGGAGTGAGAGTGATAGCTGCAACAGGGTTGATAGAGAGATAGCAGAGAGGATGGCTGTGAGATTGAAGGGATGGATGAGACATGATCAGCGGATAGCAACAGAGATACGGGGGAAAGTGGAGAGCAGGGGAGAGACGGGAAGTGGAGGGTGAATGTATTCAGGTGTTGGCCATGCAAGCCAGCACAGGAGATTTAAAATCCTCCCCTGCCCCCCCTCATTCTAATGGAAAAGTATCAGTCATGAGTAGAAAGCCAGAGATAAATACATCATGGTGACTGGAGGCCTGATGGCAACACTTTCTCTAGGAGTCAGAGGAGGACAGTGGATGCGGTGGGGGTGTGTTAGTCACCGGGCCAGCACCTAGTAATTCTAACCACATGCCTACAGCACTTTAGTCAGCAGCAGCATGCTTTTAGTCATCAAACATTTTTTTGTGTTTGATTTAAAATTGTTTTGACTGGAATATGCTCCGTTTGAAAGGGAATGCTACAAAAAAAGGAAAGATTTTATGTTCATGTGGTTGCTGCTGTTTAATGTCTCAGCATTAAATGACATTTGGGACTGAATGTTTTTACAGCTTGCAGTAAAAAAGATGGGGGAATCCATGTGAAGCCAGAATGTGAAATACTGTGGCTGCATAAAAAAGTATGCAACATTGTTTTTTTTTATATTAAAGCTGCATTAACTGATTTAGGGTTCAGGATTTAGGTTTTGCCACTTAGGAAACAAGCTGTAAGCACAACACTGACATATATCACCTTATAAAGTTGATACGACCAAAGTGCTTATTTTCACATACAGCAGATACATTAGCATTCATTTTCTTAAAGCAGCTCTGTGGATCTTTTCCTTTTGTGTTGATGTTGGCGGTCCCTGTGGACAAAGGCGGTAGTGTTTCACCTAACGTTAGGTTACATGTTTCCTCCACTTCACTCCCCGCCACTTTGCCGAGAGGAGAGTAGGCGGCAGCTCCAGAGATGGACCTTCAGTTAGCGGCTGAAGCAACTCGAATTCAGCCAGAATTTCGTCTGATGTCACAGAAAAATCCGACTCGGCGGCAGGCATTAAGAATAACTATTAGAAACTAATAGAAATAGCCAATCTTCTCGCTGTTGGTCGTTTGCTTATGTAGTTCATATAGAGGCATTGGTATTAAATTGAGACTGTTTCATAACCAGTTAAAAACTCTGTACAGTGATTTTAAGTTCACAACTTTCTTACTATCTGATGAATTCAAGTCCAAGTTGTTTTCAATCTCCACCAACTCATGTGAGAAATACTTGACTCTTTAGCTGCTAAATGTTCCACAATGTTAGAATGTCGCTAACTTTGTCTCTCTGCTGTTTGGTGCTGGCACTGCTGGCGCGTCCATATAGGCGAACTAGGCAGTTGCCTAGAGTGGCACTTTGACAAAGGCGGCGAAATGTGGGCCAACTATTCATGAGCAAAACTGTGGAGTAACCAATAGCAGTAACTGCAGGCTCGCTGGGATACGCGTTCTGTAACGTTAAGCACAATGAATTGCTGAGGAATGTGTCAATCACACTGCACCTACAGCCGCCTCCCGCCCCCAGCTCTCACGAACCAATGGTAGCCTGGCCTACTGACATCAATTGGCGGTGTATAGGAGAGATTTACACTGGTATTATTTAGCCTGAGGAGCTGAAATTGGATTATTTGGAAAATAGCTATACGTGCTGTCATGACTCTGCTGTAAAGAATTTGGAACCAGGTTATTGGAGTTATTATGCAGACCTGTTTAGTGCGTTGTTTGTATATAGATCCGCGAAATGCCTGCATATTGCATCATGCATACTTTAATATTGTTGACACTTTAAGCACACTAGCATTGTACTAGACTATTTGCATTATGAGTATGGCATATTGGCCTTTGTGTGCTGTTGCTGTGCATGTCCCGGTCCTGGGTGCTGGGCAGGTAGAATGTATTGGGTAGATAAGAGGTTTTCCGTTGAAAGCTGCTGCCTGCTGCTGTTGGAAACAATGCTAATGAGAGCAGCGTGAGTGAACCAAAACAATGAGCTGAAAGGTGCTGAAATGCTCAAATAGTAATGTGATCGATTATCAATATCAAAATATTTATTATAGCCACTTTGACAATAAATCATATAACTCCATATAATGTGAACTCTTATAGCTCATTATTTTGCTGTTTCAGCTGCACATATAGTATATAATGTATTGTTAAGAGATCCTTAGTAAACTAGTGGCTAATGAAGAAAGTTAAGCAACTGCAAGCAAAACATGAGAAGCAGTGGGAAGCTCATGATGCTCTGTGTCTGCTGGATATGGAAGTAGGCAGTTGTTTGCTAACAGGTTGTATCTCTGGGCTGTGTTTCTGTGAATTTGTTTTGATGTCTTTCTGCCCCACAGTGGTGAAATAGGACTTGCACCATCTGAACACGATTGAAGTCATACATCCATATTTCTTCATGTCAGGCCCTTCACTAGCCGGAAAACATAATGACATGGAATACAATTAAGTATCAAGTATAAGACACTACGATGTGAGGATAAGAAAATGACCAGACAAGTGGGAAGGAAGAGGGGAAAACACTATATGCTATATCCTGGTAATGATTATTTAATTTTGGAAAACATAACCTTAATATTAGACTTACATGTTACGACCATGTGATGATATTTAATGTATGAATAATTTCAACTGAATTGCCAGTATATAAGTACTATAAGTAGTATATAAGGTCTGACCTATGCAATAAATCCTTCCTTCATGAAGGAAATGTTCAGTTTTTGTTGAATCTGTTTAAGAGAGAATTCAACTTTATGGTCATTTAGGAGGCTGTAGTTTGTTGAATAGATATATATGTGTTTGATGATTAAACTTTCTAAAGTCCCTGCACACCCACACAGGTGTTTTCAGCTATTCTGGTTGATTATACCTCTGCTCAGGTGGCTGGGTGCTATGCTGGGAAATCTGTGTGACATCGCCAGAGTCCATGCAGTAATGAAAATGATTACAGTGTAAGTTTTCCTGCAATAACAAGTTAAAAAAGTGAAGAAAAAAAACGGTCTAATTTGCTAATCCTGCTTTGTGAAATACTCTGTCTGAAGTTTACTGTATCTGGGCAGAATCATAACATGCATCTTATGAGGGGAGGTAAACTGTGAGCTGCGGCTCCCTTTTGGCCCATTAAGCAGAGCAGGGCCATAAAGGAGCCAGGTCAGGCGAATAAATACTCAACGACCCCAGCAGGGCACTGGGGAGACGGTGCAGAGGAAGGGGCTGGCGGGCTGATGCTGTCACCCATACATCAATTACCCAGTGCTGGACGTTTGTCATTTGAATGACTCTTTGTGATGGCGGGCTATTGGTAAAGCCATTTGCCAAGGAATCATAGGTTAATCGGCATCACACACCATACCAGGCATTTCAGAGATCTTTATGGGGAACTGTAAAACCATATTTATGTTTATCTATAAGGATCTAATTGATGGTTGTTATTCAGTGGGATTTAATAGGACAAGGGTGCATTTCTGCCTATGCTGGTGTCCATACTATAAGAAAGATCAGTTTTCACAAGGTCCTGGCTGAGGGATGCTGCACTTGGGCATACATGCACCCAAGGAAAAAAATGAAAAGAATTATCTCCAAGGGTTGGTGACAAAAACTTAAATAGATTAAGGCACATATTGAAGATAAGCCTGCAAAAAAACATTAATCCTTGTGTTCATTACAATACATGACCCAGTACATGCCATCATGTAAAATCATTCAATAGTTACTGATGGAATCATCCACCACAGTTCTCTGAAACAAAGGCAGGCCTGCGGTGCTCACAATCAGGCCATGCAATCATGGGAATTTGTCATAGTGTAGGCTAAGAACAGCTGGAACACTGAGCACCTGAAAACAATTGAATGTACCATCTGCACAGAGGCTGGGTTCACTCATGACTTAACACATACGCAGCTGCTGTACTTACATAAACAATAACCAGGTTACATAAAAGGAAAACAAGGACCATATTAACTGAGTTGACTCTTAGGATTATCTAGATTTGCATACCAGTTATGCAATTAATCCGTCCAATACACAACTCCACAAAGGCCTTGAATTTACAAAGAGCTGAGCTTTCAGACCTTGAAACCTTTATTTAAACAGACAAGTTGACTAAGGGAATCCTTATATACAATAGCTCATGGGATTGTCTGTACTATAGGATTACATACACACACACACACACACACACACACACACACACACACATTCATATTCACACACTCTCACACACCTAGGCACACACACAACACAAAGGTCCCTCTTCTAACCTTCACTCAACCATTGCTTCACATGGTCATGCATAAAGTCAATTATCTGGCCATATTATAGCAGCCTTCATGTCTATAACTATGTGTAAGGTATTGCTGTTAAAGCATAAAGGGTGGTGTGCATCAGTGGAGCCAGCAGTGGCAGAGGTGCACTTTAGTGGCACTGCCGCTTAACCAAGTGGTAAAGTAGCATGAGCAGGGAAAAAAATCATTTTGCGATCTGACTGGCATACATCCTAGCTCTCTTCACCCCTTTCATCTGTGTGGCTGGCAACAACCATAACACTGAAAATCTCTAACCCAAAAACTATTTCAACTGAGCTGGTCTTTGGCCTGTGCCACGTGGACCATGTGCACCATGTGTGTGTGTGTGTGTGTGTGTATGACCATGTGTATGCATGCCTATAAAAGAAAGTCCAGATCAAAGCGCCCCACGCTGTTCATGTCCAGCCAAGTTGGCAGCCTGATTATTTCACTCCCATCAGAGCCGCAAAATAAAAACGTCAAAAAAAGGAAGCTGAAGGGGGTATGGTGAGAGGGGATGAGGACAGGAAGAGGAGAGAAAAAAATGGGAAAAAGGGGAGCAGTTGAAAAAGAGATTGGCTGTATATAGAAAAATTGAGATTGTCCCTCGTTTGAAAGATGGGCTATTTCTTTTTTGTTGTAGAGGGGTTGTGATCTGAGTGGCAGATGACAGATACTGGAGCGTTGCAGTGCTGCATGAGGGGTCAGGCTGAGTTACAGTGCATCTCCTTCCTGCTTCTATCAAAGTGGAGGCTGAGTGGAATAGACAAAGGAATTGAAGGAATGACTGAACAATAACACAGCAAGGGCAGGCAGAGAAAGAGAGATTATGTACATGGTGGGCAAGGAACTGTAAATTATAAATTGTTACCAACACAACAAGCCAACCACCCTTCACCCCTGCCTGAGATAGAGAGGGAAACTGTATCAAAATCCATGATAATCCATTAACCTGAAATGGTAAACACTTCAACAGAAGGGTAACACATTAAAGGAAAAAACAACAAGTCGTTGTAGGGTGTTGTTTAACTACCTCCAGAGCAGCTTCAGTGCTCCCTGTCATAGATTCTCCAAGTCTGCGGACTTTACTGGATGGAACATTGTTACGGAAGATTTCCGATCAATTAATGTTTAGATGATGGTGGTGGAGAGCGCTGTCTAAAGGCCAGGATCTTAGATTTTACTGTGAGACAAGTTCACTGAGGTGGGTTGCGTCAAAATTCTGACAGTGTCAGAGAATTAGAACCAAAATATCACAATGCGACTGCTGCTACGACCCATGTTCACAAGCCAACCAATCAGAATATGACAAGGAATGATGCGGTGTAATTCTACTGCTAAAAACACAAATTTAGTTCAAACTCACTTTGCAAAATAAGCATCTCATGTTGCTCTCTTTTCCCTGGCCTCGACCAGCTCCACAATCTCCTCTTCCTCCACTTTCGATGCATATAAGTTCCAGCTGCACGGTGAAAGCTTGTTTATTGTTTTAATCACTTTCAAAACATGAGAGTGGTGCTATGGGACGATGCTAGTTGATAATGTGACGCTTCCATCTGTTTTTTTTTCTCTTTCTATTTACATCTCAGTGCTACAATCTGTCACGCCTCAAAACTGATAGCGTACAGTCAGAATATATTAGACCCATCTCACTCATTTGTGACATACAATGAACTTGTAAGATTGTGGTTATCATCTATAGGCGCCTGAACATGTCACTCCAAACTCTTCTATTAGTGTTCAGCTGGGGTGACATCTGGTGACTGTGAAGGCCATATCATATGATTCACATAATTTTCATATCAAACCATTCAGTGACCCCTTGTTTCCTGGAAGCATCTGCATTTATGTTCCTCAGCTCATTCATTCTGTTTTTTCTTTAAACTAACACTGAACCGATTTAGCATTGCACTTCTATGACATTGTCAGACTCATGATGGACAGTTAAAAAAGAAGATCAAAATTGATCCAGCAGAACCGGAGAATCGTCCTTTTGTTTAATAAATTCAAAGCAACACTGTCAAATATTATTCATGTGACACCGGAACTGTGATGTGAGCTGAAGATTTCATTTTCTATGTTTCATTAAGTTTTTTTCTTTTTAAAACAGGACCAGTGGAACACAAGGATGTCATAATGATAACCGAGCAGGAAGCTGGAGCTGGAAATTTCCAACTTCAAACTCTGAATGGTATTATAGTGAAAGAGTTACAGAGTGAGGAACAGGGAAGATACAGTATAGGCAGAGAAGGAGGAGGAGGTGGAGGGAGAAAGACAGCCTTGCTCCTTGACTTCAATCAGCGCATGTTGTTTGCCAACAGCTACACTCTCCACCTCTCTTCACACCTGAGGTCAGCAGAGTCAGTGCAATTGCAGCTCAGGCCCTGGTCTCTTTCATACCCCTTTCATGCCATAGATGCGCGTATGACACAGATCTACTGAACGCGCACGTTCAACCCCTGTTTAACCCCATTCATGTGAGAGTGCTGCCATAGGTTAATCTTGTGTCGTCAGCTTTCGCAGAGACTCCACTCTGCAACTGTAGTTAGAGACACAATGCTGCAAATCCACAGAATTAGACACAATTGCATTACAGAAGCACAAAATACAGTTTCATTTGTTCCCTAACACTGGGTCAGCCCTTTTTAGACTAGTCAGGTCGTCGGTTTTACGTCATTTAAGAGTATATTCCCATCCCTAATAGAAACACTTGTTCACCAAAGCCAACATATTTATTTAAAATTATAATATTATTAAATATAGATATGACAGATGATAGATATTGTTGTATTTGCGCCTTCAGTACAGAGAGCACTGGGTTTAACTTTGACTGACGTTCAATTCTAGCATCTTTTAAATTTGAAATATAGCATTTGTATTGGCATTCAGGCACTATAAACACAACACTCTGACCTGACTGCTGGCCCAAAACCTGCAGGCTATGTGATGTGCTCACGAATCCAACAAAATAAAGTTACAGTTGGTTTGTGCAAATACAGCGGAGAAAGTATTGAGGATTCCTCTGGGACAGTAGGAACAGCACTGAGGTGGAACACTGTGGACTCTTACAGTCTGACAGGTCAGTATCTGCCATAACCCATAACACGCAGTGAAATGAGATGACCAACCAAGTGCATCCATGTAGCTGCAATGTCACAACTAAAGCACTGACACATTCCTGTGTCTGTCTATCCCTCAGCGTACTGTACGCCTCCTTCTGCCTAATACTTTACAAGTGTGCTTTGTTTTCTCTTCTAAATGTGTGTGGTGTTCCAGGTACAAGTTCCATTGGATGATTACATTTTTATTTTTGTTATCTGTCATAGAAAAACAAGATTTCTATTCCCGTTATTCAGTATCTTGGGATTCCTAACAAATCTCCAACTCCTTCTTTCTTTTGTTTTTCCAGTTGTGTCAGAACAGATTTAGACATTCTCCTCTCAGAAAGAGGAAACCTATTCCTGCCTTTGTTCCTGCTTCTTTTATAGACAACCTGAGAACATCATGCAGCCACTTTCTCCTCCAAAGCTATGCCCAGAGGCAAGCCTCCACCTAATAGCAACAAGTGCTCTGGAGGGCAGGCACTGTTCAAAGCCCAGAGAAGACTCTGAGAAGTGGTGGAGAGGAGACTATGTTTCAGAGGAAAGCAGATAAACAGTGGGAGGGCGTTGCCTGAAGCAGAGACACTCTGCTGTTGCTGATTGTCCAGTGAATGGGTCAATCTATCGATACACTCCTCGGTTTGTTGTCTATACACTAGCACTCTCACAGTCACACACAGGCACACACACACACACACAGGCACACACACACAGAGAGACACAAAACCACATTCTCTAAGAAGCTCCATTTACCCCCTGAAGTTAAGCTAAGGCAGCGGTGAGCCTTCTCTGGCTTGTCAACTTTGAAAACACTCTTTCCCTGAGGCTCTGTCAGCAAGTTGTGATGGATAACAGGCTACTGTATTATGTGTCTGTACCTTAAAGGAAGCACAGACACACATGGGGCACCTGTGCATTTACAGGTTGCAGCTGAAATAGCGCCATGGCCTTGATAGCGTTACCAAGGTTTTCTATTCATTCATTCACCCCTGCAACATCAAGACACTCTTTCAAAGGCTGTAGTTGATATAATGGAAAAACAAAAAGGAAAATGCTTTTAGATTTGGTTCATAAAATATTCAAAAACACAAGATTTGTATCAGGAACAAGACATCCAGCAAAAGTGCATAACCTGCCAGCATGTTGTTTGTGCTTCCCACATCCAACACATACCTGTCAGACCTTAGAGTGCAGAAAAAAGGGAGTTTTTCAAAAGCAAAGCAGTGGATCTTCTCAAGAGACCTCCAGGCCTGCATGCATTCAGCTGAGTCTTTGCCTTTGCTGCAGTATACAAGTGAACAGCTTTAGCTCTGCTACAGAGACTTATTTCCACTTATTTCTTGCTACTTGCTGTATCTTCAAGGATATCAATAGCTCTTATTGATAGAACACTAGAGGTCACCCTGTAACCTAAAAGCAGGGCAAGGATGTGAGGTGTTTCATATCCCAAAGCAATTTCAACAGTCGCGTAATGGATCTAAATTAGCATTTAGGAGTCTTATATGAGCTGAGTAAACCAGTATCCATTAAAGCCACAGATGAATTTATACTTTACATTACAAAAAACTCACTGCTGTAAAATCTGATTTTGTTTGATGCTTTGTTTTATTCCGACGGGATAATTTGATAAAAAGACGTGTCATAAGTTTTACTCTCAATGATTTGTTAAAACTGAGTGGAATTGCGTCTAAACATTGAGAATGTTTCATTATGTATCAACTTTTGACAGGAGCACGAATCACAAATTCAGCAGATAAGCATCAAAAGCATCAAAACAATGCATTAACAACAACAAAATAATGCTAAAAATAGCTGACACACAGCAACCTTGTTTCAGTGTTTAACTCTCTGAGTGACACCCCTCCTTCTGGGAGAGGCCCCCCATAGGAACCAGCAGGTGACGGAGTTGTCAATTTATTTTGTCATTTACGAAATAAATTCTAAGACTTCATTTTTTTTTTGATTATGCAGATTGATTCATTAATGTATGCAAATAATCTGAGGAAAAAAAGAAAGAGGAGCTGATGCAAATCAAATGCAATTCTCCCCAGAAGACTGGAAGAATGTGGTAATGATGGTTTACTTGCAAAAGCCCATCTTTCTGTTGGTCAGAGTTGGAAGATCTCTATTTTGAATGAGGTTTCTCAAGGGGAAATATAACTGTGCATTCAAAACATAGATTTAAATTATACAACAACTGAATGTATTCAACACTTACTCCCGCATATAGTATTGGTAATCATTGGAATGCCTGTCAGACAAATCACATTAAAGTTAATGAGTGCCACAACTGTTTGTATAATACAGAATGGCTCAACAAGTGAATGATAATGCTGATTAGCTACAGAAAGCACAGCGAGATGCAACAGTTAATTGTTTTGTATCCATTCCATAAACTAATCTTAAAACATTTAAGCAACACCCGTGGGATAGAGAAAGAGAAAGGGAGGGAGAAAATGAACCGTACCTATAAGAGCAAGCATTACTGAATTATATTGTGCTGTGAGCACAGGCAAATGATCACTCCTCATGAAAAGCCTCTGTAATTTGCAAAGTCTAAGGCTATGGAGTAGAGCTCTGAATAGATTATTAATGTGTTTTTAAAGTTTTACAGCTCATTGTTATTCACCACCTACATTACAGTGAATAAACAGGAGGCGCTAGCCTTTCTGATTTATAGTAATCTAAATGTGTCACTTATGAGTAAAATGAGGTTGTTTTGCGAGCAGACATGGTTGGAATTTTCAAATGTGGCATTGAGTGACAAGCTAAACTGGTCTATCTATCTATCTATCTATCATCTATCTATCTATCTATCTATCTATCTATCTATCTATCTATCTATCTATCTATCTATCCACACAATATAGCTAGATATATTGTATTGTCTATTTTATTTTCTTTTTTTTTTTTATTATGGGAACATGGCTTTCCGTGGCCGGAATTTCACCCCACTCGCTGTCAGTTGCCAAGCCTTTGTTTTCCTCACACAGAGCCATTCAGGCATGACCAACTCCTGTCCTCCACTTTCCACCTAATCATCACTTCACTGGTTGACAAGGACGCTCATAAAAATGGTGAATTATTTGACTCTGGTCGAATTGAGCTTTTTGTCACGTCATTGCTGAAGGATATTTCACAAATCCAAACACTGACTGATTTCGTGTGCCGGATGACATTGACCCACAGGAAGTGTTTTCCACCCTTATTTTGGTTCGAGGTGAAGAAAACGATGGATAAGAAAACAAAACGGGTTGATGGATGGATTAAGGGTCTCAGTGCATTAGCGTAAGGTTAAGTCAAGTACTTGTTTTCCATATTTTCCTGAGCTGCCAGTGTGTGAGATGAATTCAGCTGATCAGCGGATGGCAAAAAAAAGAAATGACAAACGACAGTTGAATATGCTTAAAGAGGCTTTTTGCTGTTTGACCTCTTCAGCCCATGAAAACGCACTTATGGTCTTCTTACTTCAAAGCAGTTTGTCCAAAAATATAAATAAAACAGTCAAAGAAGGGGGAGACTGCAACTTTTGGTTCCGCTAAAATTGCCTTTAGCAGCTCTATTGATGGGATTGGGCATAGTCTTTATTCCAGAGCCAAAAACAGACGTGGAAAATCTTTTTTTTTTACTTTGTGCACTCAGCCAGAATGTATGACTTACATCTCAAATGTTTTTATACCGATATCAAATTGTAGGATTCAAACAAACGCTGGGGGCCAAAATCATTGTACTTATCTTCGGCTAAAACAGCATTAGTTTGAAGAGAGACTGAAAAGTACTCAGCATTGAGTTGCGATCTCCTCAGAACTTTTAATTGACTCAAAGAAGAGTTCCAAATTGATTTGCAAAATGTTTGGGGGAAAAAAGTGTGGCTGTACAATTTAAACTTGAAACAAAGTGCAGTAATGAGGTGAAACTTGTTTTCTTGGACAGAGTGTGTGTGCACAAGGGGACATGCCTGCTTCCATGCATATGCGTGTGTATGTGCACTTCCGTCATTACACTTTTAGGAGGAAAGGCGTTGCACACTGCACAATTTCTTATGAGCTGATGTCTTCAAACATCACATGTGCCTTTTTAACTGTGGAAGGGTGCTGATAATAATAAGGAACAAGAAACAAACAGCTAGCCTCAAACTAGAGATATGGTGCCACAGTTTGTTTACCATGCTTTAACGGCTTTCATGTCCTTGTTGTAATTACTAAAAATTCTGAATTTTAAGAGAGAGAAATGTTGTGTACTCAACCCCCTGCTATGAGTCCCAGGCATGGTCCAAAATAAAACCCTCCACAGCATCAGATAAAAAAAATATTGTTAAAAAAAATATACCCAGAGATCTACAAAGGAATGGAAATAGGAGCAGAAAAATCCACCGGTTTTGCTATCATAACAGCCGCCAGACCAAAATCCAGTTTGTTTTTGGTGTTCAGTCAATATGGAAGTTACTGATCAGGTGAGCGGATGGAATTCCAATAAACACATTTTAGCAAAAAAAACCAAACCCTCAGTGTTGGTGCATGGTGACCAGTACTTAGGCCATCTAACAGCTCCTGTGATAAGTGTGTGGGGAAAAAAACAGATAAAAAAGATTTCCAATACTTACAATCCTCACATGTTACTAAACACAGGGTCTCCACCTTTCCACAATGCACAGCCACAAAAGAAATAAGCCTTGTGTTTGATTCTGCTATCGGCATTCATCAGGCTCTGTTTGGTGCCACTGAGCAGCCGCGCAGCTTATGGGCTCTATTTTAAGCAGAGCAAGTATGAAGGCAATATGTGGATCATAAGCTCCAAGTCGTGGATAAAACAGAATAGAGCAGAAAGCAAACTAGCAGTGGTGATGAACAGCGTGACTGTTGAACCTAAGCAACATCCTGAAAGGAGGCTAGTTAAAGTGAGATGTCCACATGGATCTTGTAAATATGAAAAACAGGCATTTTTATTAGAAAGGGAAATAAGATGAGACACACAGAACTGGAATCCAGACATACAAATATAAATAATAGCTATAGAATATAATTGTAAACCTTTTTTTTTTCAATTAGGTCAACCAATTCCTAACAATGGAAACTTGACATGAGTGTAACCATATCTACAGCATACTGGTTCAAGGCAGTCAATAGTTTTTAAGGTATCAAATTGTGTCAAATCCAAAATTCCACAAACAAAGAAAATGACTGGCATACAACCTACAATAAAGAAAATTGATCTGTCAAACCTGTGCTGGCATGTTTGTGACAAAGTTACACTGATGGATTTGTTGTGGCCCTGTCTACCTGCAAAAAGCCATTTTGGATAGATGTCACTGAAAACCTGTCATGTATCCTTAATAATACCAAACCACACTGGTAAAATGTAGGAACAGATGGTGTATAATCTAAAATGGACACACAGTTTCAAGTTAGGGAGTCGGGAGAGTCAAATCCCAAATGTGCTTCCATAATTAACTTCACTCTGGCCCACAAAGACGAGGGAAAGACAAGAAAGAATTATATTTTCTTTTTAGTTTTACTTGGTGGATCATAATGGATCAGATAGGGACATGGAGGACCTGTTTAGCGATTCTACTGTCACCCTCCTTCATGAGAAGATCTGTGATAAGCCCCATCCATCAAACTTGACTGCCTCATTCAAAGTGATGGGAGAAGCGAGCCTATCTGTTTATCAGCACTCCGTCTTTCAGATAAGACTATATACTCTGACGACATAGAAGAGAAGCTGAAATTAGACATGGAAGACTCTGTGGAGCATGTTGGTTCCCCAGTATAGGAGAGACATCTGCTGGCTACCAGCTGTCTTACAACTCTATATAGGCTTCTCCTGTATATCACCAAGGGAAGCTTATGTGGTGTGATGGGCAGGAAGCCTGATATCCATCTTCTCCTCTGACTTCCTTTTAGCTCTTCAGCTGTTGCACAGTTTGAAACAGTGGCTGAAACTTGTATTTTTACTGAATCAAATGGCTGCAGTGAACGCTTCATGATATTCTGTCTGGTCTGCAGAAATCTGGCAGAGTGAAGAACTGTTTCTTTCTTCCTGTTCAAAAAGATTAATTCAATTTGAAAAGTTGCAGCCTCCATAAATGATTTGTTTGTTCGTCTGCAGGTTTGATTTGCTGACAAAAAATCAAAGTATGTAAATGCAGTGCTGTTTGGCAGCCAATGTGGACATCACCAGATGTCGTATTTCTCCACCACCACATGTACGCAGTAAAAATGTTCTGACTAAAAAATGATAATCGTCTAATGGCGGGAATCCCAGATTTGAATCACTACCAAAACTGAATAAACTTGCCAAGTGCAACGTGTCCAGCAAATTTCAGCCAACTACATTTGCAGGTTTTTGTGGTCACACAGACAAATAAAATAAACAGAGAGGTGCAAACTTTCATTGCTACAAATTCACTGGCAGATGTGACAATGATGTTTTTTGTGATTAAATTATTCAGTTCTCAGTAATAAGTGAGCTTGCAGATGTTAAAAGAATGGAGGGTATGGAGATAAAATGGTTGTTCATCACCACAAAATAAAACTATTAGGGGCTTCGATGCAAACACATTTATCTCAGCCTTGATTTCCCCTCCAACAACTACTTTTCCACACTACAACGGCCACAATGTCATTTCCTACTTGCTTCTCCTGCTTTCCAATGAAGGTAAAGAAATTAGCAATTAGGAATGTATCTTTATGCCACTGTTGTTTGGGGAGAATGATTTCTGAGTCACAAATATATTTGCTCACTCATGCTGCATGTTGTTTAGTGGGTCAGTCAAATCATTTGAGCTTCAATGAAACGGCACAAACTCAAATGACACATGGCTACAGACAACAGGGTCTTTTTTACTGTGGTGAAGTGAACTGGGACGTGGTTTGCAAAGGATCTTAACGGGACTTATTGGAACTGGAAGCCTGTGAGTCCAGCGCTTGTTTACCATCTCCAAAGAAAATGTCATGGGCTTCCCTGCAGAGATAACTGTTTTCAACAGGGAGTGAACAAACGAGCAAATTACGAAATTATGGACCACGAAAAAAAATG
Source organism: Oplegnathus fasciatus (assembly GCA_003416845.1). NCBI lineage: Eukaryota > Metazoa > Chordata > Actinopteri > Centrarchiformes > Oplegnathidae > Oplegnathus > Oplegnathus fasciatus. The sequence goes on along the minus strand of NTHP01000857.1, from coordinate 120,026 downwards.
TTGGCAGACCCCAACTGTGCTCGCCTGTGTGTCATATGCCTGTGCACATGTGTGTGTGTGTGTGCCCAAAGACTTGTGTTGTGCTTCTTGCTGTATTTGCACAGACAGATCCACCAAACATATGAAAAAATATCTCTCATTATTTATCAATTTAGCTCATATCCAAAGTTAATCAACACAGCCATATTTATCTCCAGATGCTCTCTGTTGTTTCGATGCCGCAGTTATATGGGCAGCTATGTCCAATTTGCAGCCATATGCTGCCAACCTAATTCTTGAGAGAGGTCCATGTTTAAAATGACTGTGTGCTGAGTCTGCCAAGTCTGCTCTGAGTGGAATTAATTAAAAAGTACTATACTCTTCCATCTGCCCTGCACGTGTTGGCAACACCAATGTTTTACACTTTTGGGAGACAAGTGGGAAGTTAGAAAAACATCTTAGTCATCTTAGTGGGAGTCTGCTGGAGAAAGCTATGTTCCAGGGTGAGAGTGGGGGATCGCAGGGGGACAGCAGGCAGAGGGTGTTTTATTCACAATGGAGCTGCACAAAGAATGAGCACATAGATGCGGATAGACTTTGAGTATGGACGAGGCTAAGCAGTTCAGGATGTGATGTATTGTATCTGACAGCGCAGTCCAACACTTGAAACCAGCCAATTAATAAACCACAGGCCGAACTAATACCAATATTTTGTTTGCAGTACTTTTTGGTGGACAAGTAGGGCAAAGTTTGGAGTTGTGTAACAGCACTGCGATGTGTAATTCATGAAGTGCAGCTATTTCATTCATTTTCAAACACCCTTCCATATTCAGTTTGTTGTCCAATGTGCTAATTACTCGAGCCCACTGGATATGCACTTTTCATGCAAGAGTCTGTGGCTGGGCACTAAAGCTAATCCTCCCACATAGGACATTATTTACCTGAGGCTAATAGGTCAGCTTGAAAAAAAGACATTAAAAAGTGTGTGGGTTGTACTCTCAGTTATGTCTGCATGCTTTCTGAACTGAGTTGTAGCCTCAAGCTTCACTGTGTGGATGAACTGGCTGTTTGTAACATGAAATATAAACTATAATGACACTTTATTGGGAACACCTGCTCGTTAACACAGTGATTGATGCTACATATTTTAATTGCGTTTGCTTTAATGCACTTCTATTACTTCTACTCCGAAGTGTGTCAGCAGTGATACAGTGATAAATGATGGCATTCTCAAATGTCTGACTGGTATTGTGTGCATATTTTGACTGGGTATTTAATTCACTGTGGGTTCTGGGTACAACTGCCTCCCTTCTCCCACTTCTGGGCCTGCCTGCCGTTGCTATAGAAACATCAGAGAGAGAGAGAAAGAGAGGCACTGACTGGAGTGGAGGTGTGTGCGTGTGTGTGTGCTTGTGTGTGACTGTGACAGGGCGAGATCTCAAAGAACACTGTTGAGCTGTGTCTAATGAGTAGTGTGTACTCACACTCTCATCTGTGCAGTGAATGTGGAAGCCTACAGCAAGTCACATCTGACTGAGAGCCAGTGCCCTCAGCATCCACACACACACACACATGCATTTACACATCGCATTTCCAAAACATTGTGAGGGCATTCAGTTTAAGAAAATACAGTTTCTATTACTTAGCTTTTGCATTCCTGTAACTAGCATTTATCGTGTTTTTGTGTACCAATAAATCTGTGGTCTACATTTTCTACAGTAAAGCAAATTCTGCTAAACAACAAAGTAATAACCTTTTTTTAGCATAAATACGAGAACCACTGCAGAGCCCAAATTGTAAAGAACTTGTTACTGCTACTGTACAGAGTCAGCAGGGCCAGGGCTGATTTGTGGCTCATCTTTGCTGGGTCTGTTCAGAGTGCTTGACTGGTACGTGATCCCTTCTGAATTAAGTAATTGAATGCAACATTGCTTCAGAGGGCCCCTAAGCCTGTTGCGTGAAAATCAGATGCAATGCTTTTTCTATCTGCCTGGAGAAGCAGTAATGTTAGATGCTGGAAAAGGTGTGCCTGGAAGCAGACTGTATGGTGAGAATACACTTCCTTACATCTTCTTGCGTATTGAAGGACAGCCTTGGCATGTTCAAAGGTGTAGAGGGAAGTATTCTGAATGTCGTTTGAGGCAACATGAAATAGATATAACGGTTTTATCCGTGCATTGAAGGGAGAAAATAGCCAGATCTCTCTCGAGTATAAAGGAGGTGTGTCTTCACGTAAAAAAAAACAAAAAAAAAACAGATTTGGGTCATCTTCAACTGCAATGTAGCAGTTAAAATTTGAGTTTAAACAGAAAGAATATAATATAAACTCTTGAATTCTTGACCTTAAATTAAAGTATCTGGAGTGTTTGAAGGTTACATAAACCATCTTTTCCATCACTTTTCCTTTTAGCATCAATTGAAAAAATATAGAAAGAGACACTCCTCAGCCATTTTTATAAACAACTGCTCATGACTCACTCCAGACTGGTGCTTTTGCTTTGCCCTTGTGGGAAATGGGTTTATAACTTCAGACAAAGCTTAAAAATATCCAGATGCGTGTACTAAGCAAGCAGAACAAAAAAAAACTTGACCTCACATGCCCATCTACTGAACTGTCTATGCACCAGTCCTAAACAAATGAGAATGATTTAGAAGGAGTTACGGAGTCTGTTTGCAATCCTAACACACCCCTTTATTAGAGTCAACAGCAGCAGGCTCTTTGTATAACACAGAAACAACAGGTAAGCCCTCTGCGCTTTTAGGACTGATGTCTAATGACAATGGTTTGCTACTAATGTGGTCTCAGAGTTGTTGTGTTACATCCACTCAACATCAAGGCTACAATTAGACTGTCAAGGACTTAAGGGGGTTGATCCGAGCTGATTTGGTCTATGTTTGCACACACACACCTCCACACCTACATACAAACACTGCAGGAAGAGGCACAGAAACGCACAGATACATAAACCCTGTTGACTATCTGTGTATCTATGTGTGTGCTTGTGTGCCAGTTCACAGTTTGGCTAGAAACACTTTTCTCCGGTCCACATTTGGTTTTCTGTATGTGTGAGTGTGTGTGTGCGTCTGTGTGTGTGTGTGTGTGTGTGTGTGTGTGTGTGGGTGTGTATTACTCATGTTGTGGGGACAAAAATCTGTTTACACAGTCACATTGTGGGGACTCACCTTCCTTTTGGGGACAAAATACAGGTCCCCATAACGTAAATCATAAAATTTTAGGGTGAAGACTTGGTTTAAGTTTAGGGTAAGGTTAGGTTTAAGTTAAGGTGAGGGTAAGGGTTAGGGT
>NTHP01000857.1:103622-116615 GCA_003416845.1 Oplegnathus fasciatus | reverse complement strand
CTGTGTGTGTGTGTGTGTGTGTGTGTGTGTGTGTGTGTGCGTGCGCGCACTCCCACCTTGGTTTTGGCTAAATCAGCTCTGTGAAAGACAAGGTATTGGTTAAGCCATCCTGACATCACAGTTCAAAGTCACCTAAAGCAACACCGCCCTCTGCACACACGTCAGAAATCATACATATTCTTTTCTTTGCCTCAAACAATATTTCAAAACGTTTCTATCCAAGTCCAAGACTTAAAACATGCTGAATGCTTCTAGCGTACGCCCATTTGAAGAAAGTTAAACATCTGATAAAGGGCACAGAAAAGTTAAAGATACAAACCTGTTAAATGTGTGCCAGAGATGCATAAAGCATTTTCTCTCACTTTGAACTTCTCAGCTGCAGAAATGTTTACTGTTTACTTTTTAATGAAGGCTGCAAGGTCACAGAGTAGTGTTTTCCTTTCCATTATTTATTTAAACTAGTCAAATTTTTGACTTTATGATCTGAAGCCTTTGAGACTGCCTTATAGTCAAACTTTCAAACTTCTTTTTTTATTTTGCTGCAGACTCTCATTTGAAACAACTGAATATATAAATTATTTTTATGCCATTTGCATGCGTTAAAGGTTTTAAATAGCATTGCATCTTTCAAATCTCCATAAAACTGCAGGGCCCTGACACACACAAACTAACCTCAAAGAACCTGCAATGGCAAAGGCGGACTGATCAAACAATTTGAGCTGCCGAGTGTTATCTGTTTAAAGTTATTTCAACACAGTCCAAAGAGTTTAGCAAACAGTGAGCAGACCACTGACATGCTCGTGTGTCTGTGTCTTTGTGAGAGGAAGTAGAGGGCATTAGTCTGAGAAAATGTTGCACTGGGATACAAAGTTTTCCTTTACCTTGCTCTGCTGCTGTCAGCAAATGGTCTTTTGCAGACTTGTGGATTACAGAGTTGGAGGAGACTGCCGCTCATTCAACGTGTTGACAATAAGAGAAATATTGCAGTTATTTAAGTAAAAAGGCATATTACGTATTAAGCATATGGATATATCTGCTTTAGATACTTTAGAAATTTAGAGACTTTCATTACAGGCTTGTTTTATATGAAAACAAGTCTGAATGTCCGACTATATCCTCATCATTACAGAATTAATCAATACAAGTTATTGCCAAAACTGTGCCCAACATCATGTGATATCTGGTCCTATCCATTCTTTATCTACTCTTTTGCAGCTTTCACATTCCTGTACTTATAAAATGAAGCATTTTGATTACAGGCTGCTGACTTAAACATCAGTGTACCATTTCCAGGTATTTTATAGCACATCTTTATTAAACATAGTATATAAGAACATTTGTTCAGTATGAAAAGCTCAAAGAAATGTATTTATTTACATATTTAAACCTCAAATATTTGACGCATTGTGGTACTGCTCTCAGTTATGAAGTACTAAGTGCCATGAATACATCTATAAAATACCTGTAAAAATACCCACTCTTGGACTACGCAGTGAAACATAATGACCACTAGATGTCAGGAGATGCTCACAATTAATGCGTTTGCCTTGTGATGCCTTGTTACTCTGACTTACAGTATCACCCCACTATGTGCATTTGTAGCCTACTGTATTAGGTGTGTGTGTATGTGTGTGTGTGTGTACTGGTGTATTGTTGTTTGTGCCTAATATGTCACATTTCATCTTGATGAATAGGATCCACACAGACTTTTTTATGAACGTGTGTTTGTGTTTGTCTGTGTGAGTAAAAGAAAAATGAGATACAGAAAAAAAAAAAAACATAGATGGAGCGACAGAGATAAATAGATTGTGACTCACTCCATTAGTCATGGAAGACATCCTTATTACCAAACCTCAGGATCATTAACATATTCTACCAGCAGCAGCACCCGAGAGCTCACATACCCAATCTGTGCACCACTACATGAATTCTACCTCTCGGATACTTGACATATTGCCTTGAGGAGTGGGATTCCAAATAAGATTCAGATCATCTGGGTGTGTGTTTGCGTGTGTGTTCATGTGTGACAAAAACAGATTTAACATAAGACTGATGAGGAGCGCCTAATGTGTTGAGTGTTTGCATACTCACACACTCATATGAGCGTTGAATGAGAAGCCCACCGCAGGCACACACAAACACACACACAGCCACCCTCAGTTTATGGTGATGGATATATCAGAGCAGTGTATGTGTCGTTCTAATTACATGCTGCATCCATCCTGCTCTCCTCTCATTAAATAATGACGTTTAATCTATGGCCCAGAGCCTCGTCTACAATACTGCTGTGATAAGGGCAAATTAAACAGTGTGCACCTCTCAGGTCTGCTGATAAGAAAGGTAAATTTGATCGAAGCTTATGTGTGCATGCTTTCACATGAACGCGTGTCAATCCAAGTATCTTTACAACCAACGAAGCTGAGAGTTGATCAATTTTAACCTTGAGCTCAAGGTTGACCAGAGAGGGGAAGTCAACCTTCACATCAGCCACAAACTCAATATTAGATGGGCAGAAATAAACTGAAGAATGCCTGCAAAACGGAGGCTCCGAATACATTATTAAAGTTAAAGGGTGCATATGAACAACATTTTGATCTTTGATTGAAGCTGATGATGATCTGATGAGGATGAAGTGCTCAAAATGTTGCTCATGTGCGTCCTAAAAAAGTCACTTAAGGGGGTCACTGTTGTAGACGTTTGGTATGCATCCTCTCTCCAGCGTCTGAAGAGAATTGTGATGTTCACATCCTTTCCTTTGTTCTAATTCACAACTATGTTCTAGCTTTTAAAAAAATGCTGGGTTCTTACTCAAAAATCATTGGTTTCTATTATTCAGAAAAGCAACCTGGATTCAAAAGTAAAGCAAAGGCAGATGTTAAATATACTGCTATGAAGACACACATTAAAACATACATTATACATTTAAAAGCGTTCATGCAATGTTAATGTAACAAGACTAGGAGTATATGGCCATGCTGGTGGCATTGTGAGGCTGTGGTGCTAAATGCTAACATCAGCATGCTGACATGCTTATGTTTAGCAAGTAAAATGTTCAACATGTTCACCGTCTTAGTTTAGCACATTAGCATTTTACAATGTTAATTATGGGAATGTCATTAGTTTTGGAGGTATTTAGCCATAAACCTACGATAAGTATTGAAAAAATTACAATTTTGACCTCGTGGTGGAGCTAGATTAAAAGTCAGGGGATGACCAGAAGTATTACAAATTATTTAACTGCAATCCATCCAAGACATCCATCCATCAAGACATTTCATTCAAAACCCCAAATGATGACCTAATGCTAGGACTAGAGGTAAAGTCAAGGGATCACCAAAGTGTGTAGGACCATGAGTGTCTGTACAAAATTTCATGGCGATAGGTTAAATAGTTGTTGAGATATTTGAGTCTGGACCAACCGACCAACAGCCTGACATCCCTAGAGCCATGCTGCCAGCATGAGGACAGGGTGTGTGCACGCTATCCTTTCTCTGCCCTATGCAGCTGTACCCATCATATTGACAGGCTCTTTAATTATATGGGAAACAACTTCATTTACACCCATCCCTATGAGTGAACAGAGAAAACATTATATGCATGAGCAGGTGTGCAGGTTTGCAGGTGTATGTTGGTGTGACTAAATGTCTGCCAATTGACAACCACGAACATTTGTCAGACAGAGAAATGTGCATAGATGAATAGATAACCAGATGCTGTGGACAGATATGCATCTCTCTAGTCTGTTCGTGTTCCGTTCTACAGCTTTAAAAGCTGTGACTGCCATCCACAACATATGGTGCGGAATAAACAGCAACATCCTTAACAAGCAGGTATGCATTAATTTAAACAAAACCTGAACAGGTAAATTACATATGGTTAGAGAGAAAGAAGCCAGTTGTTATCAAATAAGATCTAAGTGCTGCAGGGTGCAGACAAGATGAGTGTGGTCATCAAGCGGTACCTCCTACACACACCCACACACACACACACCATACATATGGTGTTGAACAACCTTTCCTCTACAGTGAGAGGGGAGGAGACACATTAAAGGTTTTATGGAAATAAACAGAGATGCACATACACAGATACACACACTGTAAGTCTGCAACCACACGCTGTGCACCCATCAGACACATGCTCACATTTTTATTTCCCTTGCTCCTCTCTCTCACGCACACACTGGCGGACACACACATCCCAGCAACTAAGAAGTGATTTTGCAATGCGAATGAGGTTCCTTAGCAGCCTCTGTCACGGCTTAGAGAAGCCACATCGCAGTGGTCAGTTTGAATACGAGGACTCCAACCGCTGTGTTGCATCAGCACCTCGCTGACATGCTGGTAGAGGAGGCTGTGCTCGCCGTCATGGCTGAACACAGCTTGAATTCATACAACACGCACTGCAATGACAGAGAAATTGACAGACTGAAGCAAGCTACTTGGGTTCGTGGAATAGTAGGTGGAATACTGAAGGGGGGTGAATGTATAGGAAGGGTACCAGTGGGAATTCAGTGTATGTGTGCATTTCTAAGCAATGCTGCAAGTGGAGTGCAGTCATGACATTTCCGACAGTCTCTATAGAGAGAGACTGAACCACAGCGGGATAAAGTTTCTTCCGGCACTCAAAATGCCATGGTGTGCAAGTGTGTGTTCGTCTGTATGTTCACAAATGTATGTAATCCTTTAATAAGGTTGTTTAACAGCACTGCATACTACAATATCTCTTAGTCAGTATAACAAGCGTTTCTCCAGTGCAGTGAAAACACACAGGTATCCAAACACAGCCAGTTTAAAATGTTGGCTTCCTCTGTCAAGATGTCTTTTCAGCAGACCAATCATATGACAGACAGGTTTTTGTCCAACATGCCCTTATCATATATCAAGAGTCAGCTGCTGGTGGGGGCCACAGGAGCATATACTGTACTTATGCAGTGAATGTGACTCTGTCAAGCTGGCGTCCCTGCCTCAGCTGAAATGGAACAAGATGCAACAGCTGATCTGCTTGTTTTGTAACCTTCCTGTGAGTGAGCGCAGTGACACACTGACTTTCTCTGTCTTGCCCTCTTCTTTTATATCCAAGCGTATTTATTATTCACAGCTCAGAAATTCTGAAAATAACCCAACTAAAGGTTAATATGTGACAAAGGTGACTGTGACGAAAACACACTGACCATATGGCTGTCACTGGAAGAGCTGCAATAACATTGGCAAGAATGCAAACCAGACACAGCTGGTCATTTCCTAAAAACCTGACTCAAGCTGGCATATACTGTAGAAGTGGAAGAATGACTAGGAAATGACACTTTGGGGAAATATAGAATCACTAAATTATGCAGTATATCATCAATAGTTGGCAGAGTTAGAATGCACTAGACAATACACTAGAAAGTTAGAAGAGGAAGGAACAAAGGTAGACTTTGGATAAAATAGGACACATGCAAGAAGTGTATGTGATGCAAAATATCCAATAATGGTGGATGGTGAGCATGACACCGCATTCGTCCTAGATTTTTCACAGATTCTTTTTTTTTCTTACTTGACTTACTCTGGAATGAGACAAATAATCGCCGTGGAAATCAACACTATAGACCGGGACCAGCAGTAACAGATGGTACAATAACGTGACTGTGCACTTCATTTGAAGCTCAAAAAAGTGGTTTTAGTGTTATGCTACTCTTTAACTTAGCTTGTCTACTTGATGATTGGCTCAGGAAACTCATACATAACTGGAGCCAGCACTGAGTTTCCCAATCCTCTTGTTTCTCTTTGAATTCATATGCAGTACTTAAGACATTCAGCATGTCTGTAATGTAGTCTGCTGAATTGTCCCTACCAATATTTTTACTGCTCTCAAATAATCTTGTCATTTTAACTCCACACAGTGTTACCGGTAAGATCTATGCAGAGTTGCCAGGTTTTTGTGTTTTCTGCAAAAAGTGGGCTATTATGACCAAGTGTGAATGAGTGGCATATGGGGGACACCTGACCTGATGATCTGGCAACCTGCTGTACTACACAGCTGGTCTGCTGGCTGCAGCACTGGCAGATAGTCTGAAAGGTGATGAATTATCAGTCAACTGATGTTAAGATACTATGGTGTTTTTGTAGTGTAATTTGAATTCATTGGTCAGACATGTAATTTTATCAAACAACTTTATTGCTAGGCAAAAATGCCCACCTAAAGTAATATAGACTAGTAATATAGCAGACAGCTGGTTTAGACAGAGTAGCACAATACCTACAGGTTATTATCCATTTGTTTTCTTGTAACATTTATTGTGAAAATCTATCATATCTAATTTTTTTATTATTCATAATAGTCTCAGATATATATTCATAATGTAACATGTAAAATATTTGTTTAAATGTTCATCCAAGTCCTGTTTTATGCAAGTTATATAAGTAAATACATATAAAGTAAATGTTTTGCAGTGTATGTGCATGTGCACACACATGCACATACACTGCAAAACATCTGGAAGAGGTAAGCAGTCATGTAGCAAGTGCACACACATGCAAATGTGGATATTGGCCATCAGACAAAACATGTCCCCACCAAAGTTAAAACCAGACCTACGCCCTTGATCTAATCACTGGGGCTACTGTTTGATATGATGGATGAGAAAAGCAGGGACACCGCGGGCTGCAGAGGACACAACAACATGAGAGGGCATTTACAGTAGCCTTTTATTCAGCTAGTAATCTGAAAAACCAGCCAGTGAACCAATGAAACTTTAAAAGAAAAACACCTTATGTAATCATCTTCCGTCGATAAAACTTCCTTTCACTCCCATTGAAATGGGTGGTATAAAACATTTAGCATTTTGACAGAGGAAAAGTTCAAATTGTCATACACATTCTGTTCTTGAAATATCTACTCCCTTTCTGCTTACACTCACACAGACAAAGTTTACTATTTTGTTAGAGAGTCTGAATCACAGTGAGTGCAGTGGGAGGCTCACCTTTCATCATTGCAGTTGTAGTATAGTTTGACAAAAAACATTTCTACAGTAGAAAGCAAAGTAGTAAACCAATAATAGTACCAAGCCTTTAATGCAGGTCCATCGATTTAAAAACTGCTGGATTTGTTGCACATAATGTCAGAGCCACTCTTTCTGACCGCGAAGTGTGGAGAATATAAACAAGCCACATCACAGCCAGGAAAGAGAGTAAAAAAACAAGCAGAATAAGAGAACAGAACAGTTAGACTCAAATTATATTAAATATTAAACTGTTAACAGTGTGAACAGAAGCCTGTGATGTAAAAGCATCAGACAGATTAAAGAAGAAAGCGGCAGAGTGGATGCCAGAAAACTTTAGTTTGGCAAATCGTTTGGCATTAGAAGAGAGATCATTAAGGGACCATGTGGACAGTTTGGAGGCTTCATCAGCCCTCTGAGCGCTTAGCTTCCAATTAGTTTGACCTTTCCCCTGCTCTGTCAACATCTATTGGTTTATTTTAACTGCAAAGTAATTGTGGTTATCAACAAGGAAATATTCACATACACATTAAAACTACCGCTAACTCTTTCCACCACTGAGGGATCACACAGGAGAGGAGTTTGGATTGAGATCTCCTGCCTTGCAGTGACTGTAGAAGTGGTCGTCATTCATTTGCAGATAATAGTGAATCGGAGGGCACATAAACCTGAGGTGGGTGGGTTCTGTGCTAGAGGCCACTCTCTAAGTGAGCATTAGCGACTTGAACTTAATACGAGTAGCAACATGGAGCCAGTGGAGAGTGATGAAAAGTGAACAGCAATTGCGTTTAGGTGTTCTTGTGTCATGGAACTGACATTTTGCATGCTGCTCATAATGTAGATGCATGAAAGGGTTTAGGTGTTTTATGTGTGATGCTGCACGTTGTGTTGAGAGCATCTTTATATTAAACCTGCACTTCCACAATGTTGCATTTTAATGATTCTGCCCGTGATGTAAGAAAAGGCTTTACATGATGACAGGAAAAACCTTTCTCACAGCAGATATTTTGTCCTTATAAACACTAAGTAATATCATTGATAATGACTACATACCATTTCTGTGTTTTTGTGTCCTTGCCCTGATATTCTGCCTGCTGACTAACTGACACATCTAAATGGAATGGAGCCATCAGGTGGTTCAAGAGAATAAATCTGACATTACAGCTTGGACTGGAAGGCTGGGACGGAAGATGATTCTCTCCAAGCCAATGTAGCTGAAAGTGAAACACTATTCTTCACACAAACACTCCAGCCATATGGCTGTCACTGCATGGGGTGGAAAAACACTGGCAACCATACAATCTGGAAACAAGTGCAGCACAATTCACTGTCAGACGAATGTGGTCAAATTAAACTGATTCAGTTATGAAAGTGTCCCATAGCATACACTTTTACTGACGCCACTGTACCAGAAACTATTCACATGGCCATGCTTACAATGTCAAAGTCAAAGGATTCAGGAGGAAAAAAGATTGTGTGAGCTGTAAGTCAAATTGCAAGGAGAGAAAAGATTAAATTTATGAGGCATGATGTTGACATCTCCACACAGCAGGCAGTCCATCACTGTGCAGTTTTAGTACCATCACATGACCCAGCCCCATCTCCAACACATGGAAAAGAACACTAAACCTCAGACTTGACTTTTCCACTCTGATCCCTCCAGTATATTTACATACAAACGTCCTACATATCAACAATCACTAATTATTATTTCTCCATTTTCTGATGATTAATAAATAAGGAGCAAGTAGTTGGCCTGATTCTTTTTCTAATCATCGTTTGGAAAATAAGTATAGTTTACTCTACCCCTGTTACTATGCAAAATATGGACAATGACACTGTATTTCACAGCTTACTTTGTTGTGTGAAATATTTGACCAAATAATAGTGGATGAATAAATGAATGGGGTTTTTATTATTGCATCATGCATACAACTATGCCCAGCCCGCATGAGTTTACAAGACACCACATATACCAGAGGTTTTGTACAATCAGCCCAGTAAATCCTTTGTGCTTACAACTTATATTATTGATAACTATTTCCCAATTAATGCAATTAAATGCATTTTTCCTACCGTCTGAGGGCCCATTTGGTTTATTTAAGTATGCTATCAAAATCAACTCACAGAGACTTGAAAGTTGTTCAACACAGCTGATGCATAATAAAGAAACACACAAATCCACACTGGTTTTCTGTAAAGTCCTTAATTTTAGAGATTTAACAGAGCTTTACCATTCAGCTGCCACACAGTATTGCCTTGACAGTTTGACAGTTGTGTTTCAGTAGTTGTACTGAAAATTATTTTGCTGACTTCAGAGTGGAAGACAGCTTTAGCTACCCAACAGCACATAAAGGCACCACTCCTCTGTGTCAAACTCAGATGTGTGCTATCATTTGATGATCAGGCCTGGAAGGCCTGCATGGTTAGTAGTCTAGTTACCAGTCCTAACTATGCAAAGTAGTGAGACTTTCACAAGAACGTCAGACAGTGGATATGATGATGAGGAGGACATTTACACTTTCTGCAGAGTGACTGTTGTAGCGTATCAGTTTCAGAGGAGGAAGTAGTGCTCAGTTGACAAAGTTGTTCATCCCTCCTAGCTTCAGTGTTTTGGTCAGAGTATTATGAGTAGTCCAATCAGAACTATCCAACTATTCAGCCAACACAGAACTACACAGAAGGAATGTACAGTACATTTCGGCCATGGAAATTAGTCCCAGGATAAAAGAGTGTTTTAGAAGTGAAATCATAATTACTATGAGTTATGAATGAGGACTTGTGTTCTGGTGGGTGAAGAACTTATGCTTAAGGTGGGGGTTTCACCAGAACATTTCATTTTGAAATTTTAAACAATTTGGCAGCACATTACAAAAGCTGAAATATGGCTGGTCCTTTAAACACATCAAAAATATACAACCCTTCCAGTCTGTACACCAGAATATGTCTGGGTTTTGTTGAGCCATTTTCATGGAAAACTGACTTTCTTAAATCATAGTATTTACAGTACAAAATAAAATGGGACTCACTGTCCACTTCTCCCAAATCATACAGCTCACACAATCTTTTTTCCTCCTGAATATTTTTGAATCATCCGACCTCAGTGACAGAGAAGAATACCAGTTTTCAACTGTGCAACTAAAGATCTTTGGCCTCTAGAGATGTAACAACAACTTTCGTTTAATATGTATGTACGTATGTCGTTAATTTTGGTTTTGACAAGATGTGTTCAAAACATTTTTTTCTTAAAGTTGATCCAACAGGAGAGATCAACCCAGCACCAGTCTGTATGTACTCATGTACACATTTACACTCACACCCTATCAGTACAGTAAAATGACTACAGTACCACTAGTTTTACCTGCATTTCCACAGATAGGCCCAGGGTGGAGCAGATGAGAAGGAGAAGACAGCATCCCGAAAAGCAGACAGAGAGAAAAGAGACAATTAGCACTTAAACACCAAGCAAGAACAAGTCAAAATCACTCTGGCAAATTAATAAAACTTGGTAAGATTACATGTCATTAGGTTAAGGGCATAAATCTGAGAATAGTAAATATGGATAATGGGGACTGGTTCTATTTCAGTCCATTCAATCCAGCTGCTCTTTGTCTCTTCAGTTTCAGACTAATTAGCTGATTCCTCCGGTAGGAACGGAGGCTGACAGGGTCTGGTCCATGCCAGGGTGAGATAGTGTGTGTGCCAGCTCAGTCTGGCATGGCAGCATGGGAGAGGCTATGCAGTAAGGCCTGAGATGAGGTGAAGAGAGCTTGGGCATATTAGCAGAGTGTGAACATCTTCATGCTCGATAACCAGGGAAATATGGAACATGTTATTTTAGACAATATTGTATACATTGAAGGCAGCAACCAAGGTCAGCAAGATGAACTGAATCATAGCCAATTTTGTCAATGAGTTGTTTATCATCAGCAGTTGCTTGTGTGTATCTGTGTGTGCATGTGTGTGTGTGTGGAGGATGAGTAATGAAAGTCAGGCTCTACACTGGAATGCCTCCATCTCTTGTGAGGGGTGAAAAACAACTGAAAAAATACACAAAGCACTTCTTTCAGAGTGAAGGTGAATACAAACTCTAGAGACTGAATGACTTTGTGTTGAAGTGGAAAAGAGAGAACGTGGGAGGATGAGGACGAAGAGAGAAAGTGGAGAGAACTATTACTAAACCCACTGGTGACTGTGCATTCAAGGAGTTTGAAAGCAAAAAAAAAAAAAGGACAGTGTTTTGAAACTTGTCAGGAATATTGTGAGAGGCAAAGACAGTGCAGAGGAGAAGACAGAGCACAACTATAAACACCCACTGGCAGTTCAGCATGCAAAGCAAACATCTCTCCTTTAAAACCTGTCAAGAGCAGAGGAACTACTCTCGCCTGAAAGCCTTTAATTCCTCTTCTTTACTTCACGTCATAGCAGGTGGTAGTCTGTGTGTAGTGTGTGATGTCAGTGCATGAATGTGTTTATGTGTCTTTATGTTTGTTGTAAATGTGGGACAATTTAGGGCTGTAGGGGGGCTTTCTCAGCGGCGTGTTTGAGCTGGAATTCATACATTTCTTAGAGGCTCAATTTGAAAATCTGTGTCATTTACTGATTGACTGACTAAAGAATTGTTTTTGCAATCTTAGCGCATGAAGACCAAAGACTCTAAAAAGCAGAGGCAGAGAATGCTTTAGCAAGGCAAGTCTAAATCCCAGCATGCAAAGATACGCAGTGCGAAATGATTTTTGTGTCCTCCAGAAGTCGGGTCAGAAGTCATACACGAATGCACACACACACTTACACTGTCCACATGAAAAAAAAAACAACACAATGTGATTAACAGTCACTACTCTCCTGTGTCTGATGGGACAGCACAGCATGTCAGAATCTCTCCTGCTGTTTGTCTCTAATCTGTTTTTATCTCTCTGAGCCATGTTTCTCTGTCTATCGCTGGTTTAAGTCCCAGTTTCTCTGCCATGTCCTCTATCCATCCTTACTCCCTTCTCTGTTCTTTTGTATTTCACACTCTATGTTACATTTATAGTAGATGTCCAGAATTTTATCACAATACGGTTCATTGTTTTACCACCATAGGACTCCGTACATCTCAAACACTGCCCCATACATCCTTATTCGAGTGCTGTGGCTGGCTCATTCTTGATGATTTACAACGCAGCCACTTAAGACTGGGCTGCATCCAATTCACACTCAGTCGATAGCAGACAAAGCCTTAACTGACAGAGCTTCTCCTCTTCTCCTCCCCTCCCTTTTGCATCTTTGTTCCTTTTCTTTTCACCCAGCTGTACAGTCCATGGGAAGGTCAATAGCTGGATGAACTAGCTGAAATGAAATGCTTTTGTAGCATCATGTAGAGAAAGACACAGTGAACAATGTCTCGTTTTGAACTGGAGTGGAGGTTACCTACAGCCTCTGCTCTCCTAGCTTCAGCTTCATTACTACAATATCCTGAGGAAAACTAGTAAGTTGGTTAAGTCTTGACAACATGTCTACCACTATTCATTGAAAAGCGTGTGGTAGGGAATAAGAAGAAAGAGAAAAAGGTTGCACTCAAGATAAATTGCAACCAAAATATAAAAAAGAAAGCATTCATTTAAACAACTATATTAAATACAGTAAACCATCTGTCCACACAGTTTAGAAAAGAAAGGTAATAATGCACGGTTTTGATCAGGATGTGGAAAAATAGGATAGGATAATAGAATAATAATCTGTAAGCATTATATATAGTAAATGTTTGAAATGGATCATGGTTCTGAAAACTGGTTAAATATCACCAAACAGCTGTGATGGATCCTATTTAAAGCTCTCTGATCAGTCGTAGCAGACAGCAGGACAGTGACAACAACATGACTGAAGGAGACGTGAAGCTTTGTCCTGGTTTAAAGGACAGAAGATGGAGGTCAGTCTGTGTGTGGTTGCTCTGTCTGTGGAGTCTGGTGGAGAAGAGACAGAGAGAGCTGAGGTCCAAACACTGACAGGACACAAGAGAGCAGCTCCAGCCC
>NTHP01000857.1:72568-100264 GCA_003416845.1 Oplegnathus fasciatus | reverse complement strand
CTTTGTATTGATTTGCAGTGACCCTTCCCTCTAAGGGGACAAGTGGACCCGAACCATGCCAGCAAAATGCCTCCCACAGCATAACAGAGCCACCGGATCCCCTCACTGTAGGGGTCAAGCAATCAGGCCTGTACTGTTCTCTTGGTGTACGCCACACATGCACTCACCCACTTGTGGAGAATATGGTGAAGGATGACTCATCTGACCATATCACTTTTCTCCACATCTCTGTAGACCAGTGCTTATGGTTTTTGCACAACTGAACTCTCAAATGTGTATTCATCTTTGTAATGAGGGGTTTAAGCACTGCAACCCTACTATAATATCCCTCTCTATGTAACTGTCGACGGACTCTTCTTGCTGACAGTCTGATCACGTCCTGCATTGGCATTCTCAGTCATCTGAGGAAGAGTTGCTCTTCTGTTTCTCCTTACATATCGGACTAATGTACAAGCATCACGCTCATCAAATGTGCGCTGTCGACCACAATGTCCAACCTTATTTGCTGATGTCTTTCCCATAGATCTAATTGCAGATGTCACTGTTCCTATGGAAACACGAGCCAGTTGAGCAGTCTTTGTGAGTGAAGCTCCTGCAATCCGTGCCCCAACAACGAACCCTCTTTCAAAGTCACTTAGATCTTTTCCTCTTGCCATCTTTATACAAAATCAGAATCAACTGGGCCTGCTCAGCATTTTTTTACATGCCACAGAGCATGATTGGATGTTA
This sequence comes from Oplegnathus fasciatus, assembly GCA_003416845.1. Lineage (NCBI taxonomy): Eukaryota > Metazoa > Chordata > Actinopteri > Centrarchiformes > Oplegnathidae > Oplegnathus > Oplegnathus fasciatus. The sequence goes on along the minus strand of NTHP01000857.1, from coordinate 99,535 downwards.
ATTGCTTAATTATACCATACAATGCACCTGTGTAGAAGCATCTGCATTTGTTATGTTTCTCCACTCATTTATTCAGGTTTTTCCTTTAATTTGTCACCCGCCTGTATTTCTTCAGTCATTATTCTATGACTGGTAAGACATAGTAACAGAAACACACTTGCACATATGGATATTAAGGACCACGTAGGTGATTTGGAACTGCTGACAGTGTTATTAATACTAGCGCAGCATTTGGGAAGACTGATATGCAAACTCTATTAGACGTGGAAAATAATAAGCTGTTTGAGGAAATTATGACTGACTTTCATCTTGATAAAAAATATTCCATTTAATTTCAGGTTCTAACAATGTGGTGATTTGTCACATTTGACTGCTTTGCTATTTAATATGATTCACGATGTGCATATTAACTGACAGTCTGCTGTCAATAATCAACCAAGTGTGCTGTCTAGATGGGTATTAAGATTCACTGCTGATGGTGGATGATCATCATCATTTGTCAGATAAATAACTTTCATTGAAATCCAAACAGAAACTTAGTATCAGTATTAATAAACTCAGAAAAACACATGACTCTGAAACAGGATGTTTGTGCTTTCATCACTCAATCTTAATTTACTGCTGTCAGAAATTTGAAATGCTCCCATTTTGTCAAAACATATTAAATGTCATTTGAAAGTCAGTTTTCACAATTATATCTGATTGTTCATATGCATATCAAGATCTAAGGAGCATAGAAGAGCATTAGATTATTACCTGTCATCCAATAGACAGTATTAAAAATAGACTTACAATGAACTCAATTTGTAAGACAATATCACTCCATGCTGGATAGCTGAAATGTACCTTTCTAATAATGTACATGCATATAATGTCTGTCAATACATGTGGTGACTCAGTGTGCAAAAGCCTTAATTTACCAAATGCAGTGGTAGTTGTATCTTAGAGTATTTTAGAGTTCAGGGTGTGATTTCCTGGTTCTTCTTCAGCTCCTTCAGACTTTTATCTCGCATGGAAATTACACTAAAAGCACCATTTTCAGGGAAGGTCACAGGTGTAGGAAGCAGGCTAGAGATAAGGGTCTTTTAAAGGCTGTGTGGTTGCACTTTAAAGATTCACATTTCCCCAATTTTCATCACCTTAGCGATAAGTGTCAGGCATACCACATTAATAGTTACATAGTTGTGAAAGCAGCCATCCCAATGATTGACTTCTCCTCGCTGTTTGCCTGTCACTGACTCTTCATGAGAAAGTGTTGGAGGTTAGAGATCTATTTACTGAAGCTGGAGCTTTTAACAGTCCACATTATGACAATCAGCGATACCTGTGCATATACAGGTGATGAAGTGTCAACAATCTGAGGAAGCAGTCAGTTATCAGTCTCATTCTTCAAACCTCTCTAGGCCAAACAAGTCAACAGGCTGAGGGATGAAGCTCTGTTCCACTTGAAATTGTATCCTTCAAAAAGTTTCTGTGAATGTGAGAGGACTTATTATAGACTGATGGGAATGCAAACGCACTTCACAGTCCTTTCTACCAGCAGCCAGCAGACAAACACTCATCAGAAGGCCTCTTCACCTCGCTCCGACAAAGAGATGCAGCCCAGTTCAGCCTCAATTGTGACAGTGAACAATTCTGAGGAACAAATTACCTTGTGTGATGGAAGTGGACCTAGTGGCATTACAAAATCACTCACACACACTTAATGAAAATGACGATGAAATCACTAACAGATTTGGTAATTTTAAGATCTGAAATGATGTTTGTTAGTTTAGTGCAGTCTAAAATCAATCACATAGATAGGCTCAAACGTAAGACCATCTGTAAAATGAGCTTTTTACTGTACATAATGGTTAAAAGGTGATGAGACATTTTTGTTCTTCTGCCAGGACCTTAGATACCTCATAAGCCTTTACAAGGCAAGACATACAGTACACCTATACACACACACCTGTTAAATGATCCTTTCATTTTGGAAAATTTGCAGTTGGGTGTGTTTTGGAGCGACAACTGATTGCACTTTACTACATTTTTCAACTTGCATAGTAATGTGTGTCATCATGCAGTTCCATAAAATGGTATTTTCACACAATTTCACAAGTAATGTCCTCATAATGAAAAGACAAATAGACTCTAGTCTTTACACTTTTGGAATAACTGGGCAAAATCTTATAGTGCATGTTACAGAGGCAAAGACGAATGAGCAGGTTAATTTGCCTTGTTCTCAATAGTGAGATACATTTAGTTCACACCTGACTGCTGCAACATGAAAACTAGGAACAAGGAAATGTGGGATATGTAAGTTGTGTGTCAAAGCAGACCGCCTCTATTTTCAGAAAAATGTAGCCTCTTTGCTTGGCTTCAGGCTCCTGGTCGTACACCATTGTTCCCTTGACTGCTGGAACACTTTGTTTTGGCGGCAAAGTAAAGCTGAAAACTTCATGGAGTCCAAAAGACATCAAATTCAGGTGCTCAAGCATGTTGTCTTGCCATATACGCAGAATGGGTTGTAGGACACCAATATGGAAAAGTAAATAATATGACAGTATGGTGATTGACATATGAACTGCTTCTCCAAACTCATAACCTGAATCTTCCAGAGGAGACTTGTTGACATTAAGGAGTGTGTACTGTTGTTTATTCCAATTAAGATTCTCATTGGTTGTTTGTCATGGCCCATTGGCCCCCTGGTTTTATTCTTTCCACTGAATATGGAGAAAGAGTAGCAAACCCACTGAGATATGAACGGCGCTGAAGATAGTAGCGGCTGTTTATTCATTTTCTTTTCCTTTTTTTTTTTCTCTCTGTCCTGATAGAAGTCATTGGCAGCACTTACCTATGACAGAGAAAAGAGAAAAGAATAAAATAAATATTAGAGCAAGATGATGCATCTAAACTTACTGTAGATACTGTAATTTATCTGTAGTTCAGTCAGCCAACTCATGTGGAATAGATTATTATGTAAATGATATGTACAGCATTAATGTTGGCGTCTAGGCTCTGACCTCTTCACTCCCCATGAGGAAACATCGAGCTCAGCTCAGCAGGGGGTGGGCAGTGACAGTACTTCTAACATCCCCCCAAGCGCCCAATGCCAGCAACTATGAGAAATCTACTATGTAAGGGCCAGCAGGACCAACTGACCAAGAGTCACATCAAGTGGGATACAGTATCTAGTGAGCACCTGCTATATGTGGGCCAAGGCACCAGCCGCCATGTGGCCGTTCTCCTGCTTTGGCACCTCAGACCATGAGGGGACCATGCTACCTAGTGAAATGAGATGGATGAATCTAAACCCAGGAATACACCTGATATGCAGCAGTGGCCTAAGACAGTCAGCTATGTTGCAAATAATTAAAATCAGAAATTGATAGCTTAGAGCCATGAAGTCTATTGTAGCATGATACTTTAGCAGGTGACAACAGTACATGGATCTGCCATACATAGCACATTAGTTCACCTGTTCAGACTTGATGGTGTATAATGAATACCCCAAAATTAAGCTTCATCCAGGGGGAATTATACGCAAAAAATAATTTAGCTCATAATACTCTGCACAATTCAAAACGTGAGTACACATATCAGCAAGCAACCACTAATATTTAAGCATCACAGTGTACGTGCCAGGAATTGACTAAGCCACCACAAGAACTGAATTCTTGATTAATAACAATTACAGTAAGCTTAGAAGGTAGCTGAAAACAGCAATCTGCTGCCTCTAGGGTGTATGCTAACTTTTAAGGGCAGACACAAAAATTTAGTGGCACAATTTAAAAAAAAAAGAAAGAAAAAGCAAGCAGCAGCATAGCTTTTGGGTGAGCTGTGTGGCAGCAGGCATGCAGCAAGAGAATTAGCAGAGCACTGACGGCTTTAATACCCCACCGTAATTAAAAGGGTGTGTTGGATATGTGTTGTAATGAGAGTAGTATGTCATATGAGTGTAGCAGCGGACTCGAGATGGATTGCCTGAACTGGCTCGCAGGGTTTGCTTCATTTCTTCTACACCATGGTAATATCTTCAAGACAGTGTGTTCTCATATGCTGCACTTCAACATTCAAAAGCAAAATTCTATTTTAAAAAACTGCATTAGACACTGAAACCTTTCTCACTCTATTTAGTTTAAACATTTCATGTAAACCAATGAGCGGACAAGACATCCCCAACAATAGTTCTCTTCAGTCAGTGATATTACTGCTGCTGAAGTCTTTTAAGTACCTGTTTCCTCAAATATCTCTTCACATTGTACTCTAAAGCCCTGTCTGTGTGTTTATGAGTCGGCTTGACTATCCTCCTATAGACACGTAGAAGAAGTGACAGAGGCAATGGTGTTCAAAAGCCTGAAAATCCTTTGGTGATGGAGAAAATCTAATCTCATCATGGCTGCTGATCTATATCTAAGACCATTGCAAAGTAATAAGGAAAAGATAAGGATATAATTTAGCTCCACCAAAGTTCATATAATGACACAATGTGGAAACTGGTGAATCTCAGTAATCTGAACTGAGCCCGATAAATGAGTAATTTTCTATAATTTTTTAGTCCAGTGCACAGGGAAAAGGGCAGACAAAGCATTCATTTCACAGTTCATACTCCATATATTCTTTTATCACTTTCAGGCAATGGTTCATCGGACGCAGACAGAGCTGTTATACTGGTAGAGATACTTTGATCTGCTCATCAAAATACTTCGGAGCCATTTATTCAGTCGCTTCGGTGTATTCTGTTAATCAAAGCAGTGTAATCATAAAAATAAGGAAAGATGTCGTTTTTCTAATTCAAAGAGACAGAAGATGGAAAAAAAAGGTGAAAAGGTTGTTCTTTTATAATATTTAATAAATGATTAATAGTGGAGCTGATCAATAGTGGCACCAATTACTCTAAAGTCTTTCTGTACAGAACTAGAGTGCTGAGAGTACACTCTCTTTAGAAATACAGTCATACAGTATGTGTCGCCTAAGAAATAACGACTTCAGTCTTGTATTTTAAACAAGGACATCCATTCTGCTGTAACAACTGTTCAATGCCGAGGATGATTGAGGACCTACAAGGGTTGATGACATCCACCCAGAACCTGCACTTTACATTCCCCACCCACCCAGCCTGCCTCACAGTGGAGTGCTAATGTTGGGTCAGTGCAGCACATAAAAGCCTGGCTTCCAATTTGCATTTAGAGAGCGTTGTGGCTGATTTTCTTCGGAGGATGGAAGGAGAGAAAAAGCCACAAAGTCATTTTACCTCCTGAACTCTGTCACCAAGTGTCCACCACGGAGCGAATGCCGACCCAGAGGGATTCACTGGGATGACAGACGGTCGGCCCTGGACAACTAAACCCATGTCAAGCCTGTCAACAGCCCTGACATGGAGAAATCAGTTTTCACCTCACACACACTCCAAGATAATTACACATCATTAACGAGGTAGAGGGCTTTAAACGTGTCGAAATGAAAGGAGGTTGCCAGCCAAAGCGGGAGGGAGTCAAGATAAAGGGTTAAGGGTCATTGCAGATAAGCACGCTGCAGTAAGTTGTACTTGGTAAAGCAGAAGGACTTTTGCAGAGAAATAAGTATGCTTCTTTTTTAATTTGGCATGATTCCAACCTTTAACTGACAATTACAAAAAGTACATAAGCCTCACAAAGTAACCAAAGTCTGGACTTTAATTTAGATTCAGCTGAAGCATGAAATTGCAAGACAAGGTTAAAGTAGATAATAAAAAGACCTTTTGATTGACTTAAAATTGGTAAAGACTTTATATTATGCTGACATTGCTTGTGTGGGTTGTAACGCTGATTTTTATCCATGGGCGCTAGCTCCACCATTTAGTCAAAATTAATATTGTTCAGTATTTTGGTTTATAACCAAAAACTTGCAAAACGAAAGACATTCTCATTCTCAGCTGTACTTTGTGTTTAGTGCTAATTTGCAAATGTTAGCATGCTAACACGCTAGACTAAGATAGTGAAAATGTTGAAAATTACACCTGCAGCATGTTAGCTTTGTCATTGTGAGTGTGGGACAACAATATAAACTTCTTATCAAATCAGTCTGACATTTGAAACAGCTGTCTAATAATTATCTGACTGTCTGACATGATGCAACTATCTTCCTATAGAAGCCACTCTTTCCTTACATTCTACAAATGAGTTACTGTACTTCTGCACCTGCAGCCTGCCAAATCAACCTGAATCTTCTTTATTGTTTCCTTGGGAGGTCTATCACAGGAGTTCATCCTTTTCTCTGGTAGTTAAGTGTAAGTTGAGTTAGTTAAGTTCTAAGTTCATCATTAATCCCTGCGGTGAAATTCACCCTGTGTGGAAATTAATTGTCTGTATTTGATCCAACCAAGCTATTTGGGAGCATTGGGAAACCACATGGTGCTCCCCCTCTAAAGCCACGGTCAAGGACATGGCAGGAGCATTTCTAATACCTACATGGCTTGATTAACCAGGGTACATACAGTCACTCTCTTTGTTTTATTTTGTTGCATAGTGTGCATGCTACTTTTGTGATTTATTGTTTATTGTTTGTTGTTAAACAGACAAATATCTTGATATATAATTAAACTTGTATCTGACAGATCAAAGGGAGTTGAGGTGCTGCTGTTTCATCAACCTGCAGGTACAGCGCAAGACAGAGCTGCATTACGCCGTGAAGTAGCTCTCTGTATACTGATGGATCTGATGTAATCCAACCGCAAAAATGTGGCTATCTTGACTGACAGCTTCAAATTGAAACAGTGACATGATTCTGCATTGGAGCATAAACAGTAAATATGCATGTATCTATTTGGAAATAGTTTACATGGTGTATTTGAAATCTTCTTGTATCTACAGTATTCTTGACAGGTCTATGTTGTGTGCACTGTATGCTGCAACCATCTTAGTGTGTTTTTATTTTATGTATTTTTACTTTAACAAATCAGCACCAAAGGACATTCCTAATTAGATAAAAATTATATTTTAATGTGGTAAGAAGCTGCTCATCTACGCGTAATGAGCGAACACATTTCCCTTTGCAAGCAATCTACATACTGTAGCCTATGTGCATTTGTCCGAGTTTATTTTGTGTTTCAGCTGTTCATATTTTGTTTGCTTTAATTGGCATTTGTGCTGCTGCTGCATCTGGTTATTGAATAAGTTGATTTGGAAATATATGGTGTCCATGGAAACTGATGAGGAAACAATGAAAGCGGGAGCAAAAATATGGCTTCTCCAAAAGAACAAATGTGTGACTTTTTGGATAATCACTGGTTGTCTCAGAAGCGTTCAAAATAATATCATGCAGTTGAATCAATGACAGTATGAGTTAAAAAACTGTGTCTGCCACATTTTATTCAAATGTATTCGTACATGGAGGTAAGTAAATGCAACGTCATGACTATAAGACACCGATAACAGAGCTCATTCTGTTTGACACACAGGTACAGGTAGACAGGTACTACTTCATATCATAGTAAAATATCAGTCATATTCCTCTTTTCATTACTGAAAAATGTATATTTTACTGCAAACTGTGCAAAGCTTGCAGAAAACTGCGACCTTCAGGTATTAATGGTCATGAAACTCAGAGAAAAGACACTCTTAAGAATTATTTAGGAATGTTACTACATAGCAGTGATTATTTGAGCAATGCTTAAGTGTTCATATACTCACTCTCTAAAATGTAGAGTGGGATGGAGCTGTAGAACATGAAAGGTTGATGATGCAGCTCTGAAAATGACGCTCTATTCAAGTGAAGATTCAGATCTATTGCAATGTTTTTGATATTAATATTGTTTCCAATGACTCCATGTAATTTTGAGTGGGTTGTTAGTGGTGACTAAGCAATCAGGTCCTGAGCTCTATGCATATTTGTTGTTGTTAATTGTGTACTTCTCAAATATTTCCACTATCACTGCTGCCTAAACACCACGTATACCTGAAAAGTTAATGACATCATGTATAGCTTTATAGCTTGTCCCCATGGGAAAACAGTTGTTACATGAGGACACAGTATTAAAAAAAAAAGAACACATATTAGCTGAAGTGCATAGCCATGCATAACGTGTCAAGGATACACTAAGTGGCACAACAAATCATGTGAACAACAGAGAAACATAACATCCTCCTTTGATTTACTGCCGTTTTAATAAATTGCAATGAGAGGAGTAATTGCTGACATCATTACCTCCTTGAAACCAGAAAGAGAGGGAGAGAGGCAGAGCGAGAGAGAAAGGACACAGAGAATTGATATTCAAGTGGGGTCTCTTTAGTGAACCAATGTAGAAAATGTTGGCAGACTGAAAAAAGATGTCGGTCTTCCAAGGTGAAAGCCAAATGGAAGATGACAACTAAAGCATAAGAGGAATGGATAACAAGGCTTTTATGTGACCAGACCGCAGAGAAAGACAATAACCTGATGCATGGTTCCCTTCCCCATCGCTCTCCACCTTCATTTAATACACCGACCCCAATGTCACAGTGCTTCCCTCCCCCACACAGACTGATTGATAGGCGATTTGCACGTACCGGTAGTTCATAAACGGCAGAGGAAAAAGATGTTATACATTTGGTCACTTCTTATCATTGTACTTCATTTATATGATTTACAGAGGAGCACAAACATACAGAGCCAGGACAAAGTCTGTTACTGTTCAAAGTGGCACGAGTCACGGCACTGTGCGACTTTCACCTCCACCCTTAAAATGGCATAGTGACAGTGAACATAATATTTGGATATAGATCTTGCCAGTCAGTGTGTCATATGTGACAACGCTTGGAGGCCTCAAGCACCAGTCTGTAAAAGGCCTTGTGGTGTAAATTCTCTGTAAGGTGCAGGAGAAAAATTTGAAAGGAAGAAAATTCTCATTAATTTAATAGGAGTCAGTCGCAGTTTGCAGTAGGCTATACATAGCCCAGTCAGTCTGTCATTGTCAGCTCAGCATATAAAAGGTAGCATGTACCAAAATAAAGTTGGCAGGGGAAGAAAGATGGACTCATGACGAGATGAATTCATGACTTCGCCATGCAAACATCTGTAGACAGTTTTAGCTGTTCCCATAATGCTTTGCTTTGCACGAGAAGGGACTATAAGATTATTTCTGTGACAGAATTAAATTGCCTTAAGATAGAAGTAAGAGCTGCTATAATCAATATGGTTAGATCAACAATGGATCAAATGACTCGCTCAAAGTGACAAACCTACAGGTAGTTAATGCCCAACTATGCAGTTCCCCTCAGCTCTACTGAACGTTTTAGCATCTTTCAGCTCATAGTTTTGGTTTTACAGCCCACAATTTTATTTCTATTATTATTATTACTATTATTCTAATATTATAATCTCTTGCCAGATGGAAGCAGGGTGAACAGGCTGTGGCTGGGGTGGGTATTGTCTTTTAATATCCTTCGGGCTCTACGCAGGCACCTCACTGATATCACTGATGCTTGGTAGATGGGAATCAAGGATCTTCTGGGTGGTTTTAATCACCCGCTGCAGAGCCCTCCTGTCCTGGGCCGTGCACAAACCATGCCAATTTGTAATATTTCTTTTGCTCCTCTGTAAAGGCTGACGAGAACTTAGCATGGGAACTTTGCTCTCTTAAGTGTGTGTAAGTGTAAGAAATACAACCGTTTCTGAGCTTTCTTAACCAGGGTTGTGAGATGACCATGACAGGTTCTTTGTGATGCTGATTCCCAGGAGCCTGAAACTGTTCACTTGCTCCACCTCAGCTCCAGGCGGAGCAAGGGACTGGGATGGCTTTGTCACCTTTTACTGTCAGTGTTACTTGACTCACTCCAGACTAATATCAACCCTTCCAGTGGCACTATTTCCCTCCTCTCCTGTCTCACTGTTCTGTGTGACTCATACTGATAAAACCTGTCCTTTTTTGTCTTAGGGAATAAATGGTTCTCAGAAGCTGTCATAACATTCCTCTCCATCATCATATTGACATTTCAGTCTGCAAATTATCTGTACATACAATAACACTGAATCAAACTTTCATTATGAATACCATGAGATAGCAAGGATACAGTGAGGGGAGTAGCTTTAGTGGATTTCAAGTAGACTAAAGGGGGATATTTCCTTCTTCAGCTCTATCTTATCCAGTCTAAGGTTATTGACTAAAACTAAAATTGTAATGCTCTGTAAATATGCATCACTCTGGGTACTTCTGTGCATATACATAGTGGAATAAGGCATTTGATAAGACAGTTACATACAGTAGGCGTGCAGTCAATATTTTGCAATGCTGCTTTTGAGGCACTGCAGTAACTAACAATACACGGGCTTGTACATTATTATGCACTCCATTAACAAACAATAACTCATGTACACTAACACACACATAGCAAGCTAATTGTCTGGTCTCTTAGCATTTACCTATTCGAAATGCTCTTTGCCAAATCAGTCTGCATGTCATTAATCTTGAATAAATGGGAGTCAGGGAAACAGTCCATGCTTCAGAACCTCTGCGTCACTCACCTTCAGTTAATAGCACTTTGCTGTGATGAATAAGGATGTTAAGAATAGAAGAGAGATGTATTGAATTTATCAGTGGGTCTCTGCTTTGTTGGGAATTTAAACCCAAAGGACAGAGACCAATTGTTCCTCTTCGTGTCCCACCCACATTTTCTCTCAAACATCTCTTTCCCTCTCCCTTTACTCACACTTGTTTTTCGGGCTGTTTTTGTTGCCTCTCTTTTGCCCCTTTTCTCATTTTCTTTAATCACTCTTTATCTTCCTTTCTCAACCCATCGTCTCCGTCTACCTCCCCTCTGGCTTTCTTTTATCAGGTCTAAACCACATTTCCACCACAGTACTTATTCAGGGAGAGCATTTTCTCTTCAGATGCCAAGCTTTTGTCGAATAAAAGCACTTGTTCAAAATCAATTTCCACTACTATCTATTATGTTTTTTTCTCCCTATCCTCCATTCACTCAGGTCCTTTCTTCCTCTCAACTCATTGTTTTCTGCTCTGTGTGATAACGAAAATAGAATTGGCTCCTTTCAAAAGATTGGAGCAAGGACATAGTTTCTATGAATAATACTGTGGTCAATCTGATGGGGATCTAAATAACTCATTATGCATAGCGCATTGTGTTGTAGGTGTATGTTTTTTTGTTGTTTGTTTTGTTTTTTTCCCCAACAAAAAAGATGAAGCGTGACTGATTCCTATTGAGGCGACAGACTGCTTAACTGAATCCTGACTTATTATGTGACTCTTGGGGTTTGGTTGTTTTTTCAGTCTGCTGCTTGGATGATTCTTTTCCAAATGAGAAAATATTTCTGATTCTGTTTACAGCTGGGAAAAAGCTTCTTCTTTTTTTTCCTTATATAATTTTGTGCTAAAATTGATAATGAACTATGAAATGCTACTAGTATTATGAGTACATCATTTATATATGGAATAAGCCTTGGTACAAATGCAATTAATGTTAGTAATTGCCAAGAAACAATGGTTTAGACACCCAGTGACATTTCAGATGCTCAAATGACAGTTCATCTGCTTTGAATGCTTCCTCATCAATTAACATTTCAGCTGCTTTCAAGGCTTAGGCACCTACTGACATTTCCGCTTCTATCATACTCTTGCTCTTTAGTTGACAGTTCAACTGTTATTCCTCAACTATTTTCAGTACTTGCATAAAAAGCACAATTGACAAGTCAACTGCCTACTGGCCATAAACCTAAAACTAATGTTTCAAATGCTTTCAGCGATTACATTTGGCTGATTTTAACTACTTTTTTTCATCACTTTTTGTGTCTCATACACTTCAACTGACACTTCAACTACAATTCTGATACAACATCCCGTATGCAAACAACTGACATTTTAACCTTTTTACGGTGTTCGCAACTTTTGTGCACACTTACATTTTCTTTAAAGAAAAAGAACGAACAAAACAAACACCTGTAGAGCATCAAGAGCACCTACAATGTGCACAGAAACTAATGGCAGGGGTAAGCTACTCCATTAACAAAACATAATTAGCACTCAAGGTTCAATTACTAGCTTTGTCCAGAGCTATCAACCACCTCTCACAGTCTCCATCAGTCAATGGAGTTTGCTCAGTTGTCATGGAGTTGGTTTAGTTGTCAACACATGACCGAAGTATAGAATTTCAGTCACGTGATAGCAGGTGTATGGGGAGGGGATCGCAAGAGATCGTCTCTGTTTATTGTTCTTTTTTGGCATAGGATGTGAATGGCCTAGCTACTTGATGTTTCTCGAGCTGTCCACTGACTCCTGATATCTTTGACCCATTCCCAGTCAATGGATGGCCAGTGTATGGTAATTATCACATGTGTAGTATTACCTTACATGAATCATTCCATACTTGCCTAATTTGTAAGGTGACACTGAACTTTAAAGCAACATTGAGCATTATGCTATATGTATCATTCAGTGTTCATTGTTTTGCACAGTGGCTACATGCTCAGCAAGCATACAAAATAAAACATTTTAATATACCTATTAAAGGTGACACTGGACCATAATATTATGCAGGGTTTCTTCCTATGTTATTATTAAATATTAATTGTATTTTTAATGGTTCATGACTGTTTTCTCTTTTTGTTAAACAGAGGTGAGGCAGTTTCAAGGAAGCACATCTCTGAAAGCCTGGATTTCTTGTCGCTGGAACATGAGGTGTCTTTCCCTGTGGGAGACATCAAGGCAGCCCTGGCACCCACACATCTAGAGAATCAACTTTTGTTGTCTATCAGTTCCACACAGAAGACAGCGGTGACACACAGGAAGACCACACACCTCTCCCTCTTCTCACATTTTCCCTCTTGAGAGATGCCGTCCTCACCTCACTCCCTCAGGTGCTTGTCTTTTTTTTCATCTTCCATGCTGTCCTCTCTCTCTCTCTGAGAGCACCACTCACCTTTCTACCAGCACCTAAGCTCATTTTCTCTTCTCTGTTCCTGTGAGACTGTCACTCTCCATTTACCAATAGCTTTTTTCCCCTTTTGTCGGCAGTTGTTTCATATGCTACAGCCTGTAGAGAACAGTGTGTAACATCAGTCCGATTACTGTAAATAACTGGTATGTCCAAATATCCATGTCATAGAGATGATGTACTGTTGTAATGACCACATCTGATACTTCAGTTCGTCTTCTCTTAGAGTACAAAGTATGATGAACACTGTCATTATTTATTTGTACCCCCTATGCAGGGTCCAGAATCATGCTTGTCTCAAAGGCTTGACCGCTAGAGGACTCACATTTCAGGTTTGGAAAATTCTTCCACTGCTGTTTCCCATTCCTCACCTTCCTGCTATTTCTACTCATCTCTTCTCAAAATGATGTTTTGTCATTTCAATTCACATTATTCAAATACCTTCATAAATATTTATGTTGAGTTCGGAGATAGGAAGGAAGGGGAGAAGTGTGAGGGAGGCCAGGGGAGGCTTTCTACTCCCACATCCCTGGTCATGGAAATTATTCAATGCAACATCTGAATAGCAATTATTTGCTGCAAATGAGGGAGAGCAATAGAGACAGAAGGAGGAGCAGAGACTGTTTTTGCCCATTTACCAACCAAATTCCAAATTCTCCTCCAAAGCTATTTGCAGTCAATTAAAACTCTCTAAACAATCTGCATGTGTGCACACTGATGCAGAACGCTGCCAGGAGACAGCACATGATGCTAAGACTTTACATTCAGCGATAGAGAGCCATATCATATCATGTCATATCACATGATCTCAAGACATTTTCTATTCTGGATGTTGCCATAATAATAGAAACATGTTCCTTCTGAAAGTTTGTTGTTCCGTGCCCTTAGTGAATCACTTTCTCCTACTCTTCTAAAATTAAGCATTATTGGTGTGATCCCTGTAGCGCAGTGAATCTCAACAAATCAAGTTACGTTTGTCACTGTGGTAACTTCAGCATCTGTAGCTTTTTCTCTACATCAGTTAACTGGACCGATATCATCAGGGCCTAACCAGGACTCTATGAATTGACTGTATTGAAGAAGAAGAAGAAGAAGAAGAAGAAGAAGGAGAACTATCCACTAGTGGTGTTAGGACATGCAGATAGTTTTGGTTGTATTTGCTCAGGTATATTTGCCTTAGTACTCAAATTTGAAATACTCAACAGCATTCAGTTTTTTTGTGATTTGGGTGAACTGACTCTTATCTTTGAACTTATTGCCATTTTCTATCCAGACTGATCTAACCAACCATGTCGCCTAAACACTATATTCATATAATACTGAATGGTTTTACGTTGATGACACCATCAAGGTTTTTTTCTCTGACTTTATGACCACAGACTCTAAACTTGCTGAGTAGAACTCCTCATGATGAGTAAACAGAACTTGATGGGCCCTATTTTGGTGGCGCCACAACGGACAGTGCAAGCAACAGTTTTGTATTTTCCTGACCTTGAAATTGGCTTTGCCCATCTTTGTGGTATTTGGTGCCCGGAGCGGCGCGCGTAGTGCACCAGTAGGAGGGGAGGCGCAAACCGGAGGGAGCTTCATTCAAATGAGGCAGCACAAAGTGAGTTGTGTTATTTTTGTTTTCAGAATAGATATCTCAGACCCACATCTGGCACACTGTCACTCAGTTGCCACTTTGGTGATGTTGTCAAACAAAATACTTCAGGAAATGCACAGCATAATGGAATAATGGAATAATGCTTAAAAGTACATAAACGATTTTAATAAAAACACTATTGAACCAATAGAAGTGTTAAAATCTGTATCAAAAATTAACGTTTCATCTGGATAAAGCTAATAAAGATAATAATATGGATGATTTTTACAGCATCTGTGATCCACTACGCAATACTATGTGAAAAGCTTCTCCTTCAGTTCATTAAAGAAGTGCAGTCCACCGCGTTTAGCTCGATTAAATCACATGCAAATGACATCTGCCTCCTACAAAGTACCCACAAAGCTCTACACGCATCAGACGGGACTTGTAGAACTCTGTATTCTCACAGTTAATGAGGGAGACATTGGATTAACAAAGCTCTTATATCGTGAGCATCATAGCCTCCTTTCCTGAGAAGCATTGGACTGATGCGGTCAGCCTAAATGTACTGTTTAAAAAAACACACCATCAGTCCCTGGCTGCAGATTTGTGGTTCTGTGTTTACGGCATACTGCACCATCCAGACAAAAATATGATTTTCTGGAGAAGCCAATTTTTCATTTGTTTAGCTGTTGTTGTCTTATGTCAAATGATTGGCACAACTCTTTTAGAGCTATAAGACCAGTAATGTGATTGGCTGACTGCGTATTCATTAATCATCAAACCCTCCAATTCATCGTCCACTTCACCCAGCACTTTTGCACTTTCTGCTGCTGCACATACATGAACCAAAATAAACACCACCACAGTCCGTGTGACCAAGACCTCCGTACCGTTTGTGCTTGTTGTTGCACTGGTTCAATTAAAATAGGGTCTGTTGTGTAAAATCAAGCAGAGTGCAGCTTCAACAAAGCACAGCTAACAGTCTTGATCAAGTACAAAGGCCATATTTTCTACCCGACTTGGATGCAACAACCCAGTGAGGAGTGGCAGTAAGAAAGACCAGATTTTTATAATGATAACACGTCTTATAATTGAATTTTGAAGCAGGAGGCACCAAGATTTCAAAACATGTTCACATGTTATTTATATTCTATATTCTTGGTATATGCCAAACATCTTCAGCACTGGGTAATTTTGCACCAGAACAACTCTTGTCAATCATAATTCAGAGTGAGCAGCCTGAAAGCTAAAATAACCATTCAAATCAGACTGAAATGGACTGCAGTTCATTGGTCATTATTTCATTGGAGATTAATGCAATCACAGTTGATTAAATAATGATAATAATCATGTTAGGGACAAACAGTTCCATTGCGTCAAATCCCCATTAATCTCCCCTCGCAGATTTCCAGGCACAGCTGCAACCATGTTAATGAGAGGAGTGTGTATGTGTGTGGCTGTGATCTAAGTGGATCAGTGCTAATAGTTTCCACAACCCAAAGACATACAGAGAGTATGTGCTGCCTTCTCACTATTTCCCCATTTCCTTGATGTTTGTTTCCAAACAGAAATGCAGCATGAAATTAGTCAGAGTGGAACCAGTGAATCAGACCATTTGCCAAGATTAACCTCCTGAAGGCTTGGAGAGGAAAATGTACTTACTGGGAGGCCTGCACTTATGTGTAAAAACAAACCCTGCTTGATGTACTGATTCAGAGATGAATGCATTTCTGTAGAAATATGCCTGCGTTGCTGGTGTTTCCCAGTGGGGAAGAAAAAACAAATAGAGAAGGAGACAAAGTCACCAGAGGCAGAAACCTGCAGGAGGTTTGGCTATTTTGTTCCAATTTAACCTCATTAAACATTCATAAACCTGAAATGACAGTGAAGATTTTGGCTTCTCTGAAGGCCAAACATCCAAGGAAAAGGTATCATGTTTCCTGATCACCTGTACTATGTAGAATTTAAAGATAATCAAAATTTGTTCAGATCACAGTACTTCAATTATACTTAAAGATTGGTCTCCCTAAGTAGTGCCTGTTTTATATTTCCCTTGCCAAACTGTTTTTGTGTCTAACAGAGCAGAAGTGTTTCATATTTCAAATGTCCCATCACAATACAACCGACTGCCAGACAACAACTGTATCATAGCTCCTGTGTCAGCTATATTATAGACAGCTATGCCCACATACTGTGGCTTTTGAATCATCCATCTGACTTCTGTGGCACTGCCTCAGAGAAGATCAATATTCCTCTAATAGCTCATTGCTTTGTGGGTGTTCTACTTCTAGGCACAATGCCAGCTCGATATCAGAACAGTGTAGCAAATTGGATGACAGTGATCACGGCACAACTGATGTTCAAAAAGTCCTAATACCTCAGTGACAAAGTAGGTTGTTGGTCAGTTCCTTTCATAACAACTTATAAGAGTGTTTTTTCATGTTGCTTTAGGTTTGGTCAAATTTAGGCAACTGCTTGGTTAAGGCATCATGGTTAAGGTTTGAGAAAGATTGTCTTTATATGGTGAAGGAACCAAATGTTGAATGCTGGTAGATGGGGTGCATTCCTCTTCTGTCAAAGTTACTCTCTTTGCACAAACAAGTCCCCCAAATTAAACAACGGACTATGTTGTTTGTATGTGTGGCTATGATCTAAGTGGATCAGTGCAAACAGTTTCCACAACCCAAAGACACACAGAGAGTATGTGCTGCTTTCTCACTATTTCCCCATTTCCTTGATGTTTGTTTCCAAACAGAAATGCAGCATGACATTAGTTAGAGTGGAACCAGTGAATCAGACCATTTGCCAAGATTAACCTCCCAAAGGCTTGGAGAGGAAAATGTTGTACTGGGATGTCTACACTTATGTGAAAAACAAACCCTGCTTGATGTACTGATTCAGAGATGAATGCACTAACAAGTCCTCCAAATTAAACAATATGTTGTTTGTCCATGCCCTGTAGAATGACACACCAAAGTGTTTTCTGATCTGATGCTCCATATCGGCAGGACAGGACGGCATCATATGCCTGTGCCTTCCAAAACCGTCACAAATCACTGCTGAAAAATATCTGTTGAATGTTGAATGTTGATTAGAAACAGGAAACGAACCTTCCGTGTTAAAGTCTGATGTTTTCTTTACCCATCCATCCACCCCAACATCCTCCTTAACACAGACTTTGTCGCTCTATAATAAAGTCACCTGACTTCCTCCTGCTCCCGTCATAATTACTGCGTCCGCTAAGGGCAAAGTCTCTTCCACGCATTCATACGTTGTTTTGGGGCATTTGCTGAAATGACTGATGCTGTCGTTCGTCTTGGGAGGACACTGCAGTATAAGAACATCACACTGAATGACAGGATATTTTAAGGTGTATGAACAATTTCACTGATGATCTTATTTTTCCCAATAGGAAAGGCTGTTAAATATTCAAATGCTTTAGAGATGGAGAGTGTCAACGGTGAAGTGCAGGGAAAATGTCATGTATTGTTACTCTTCAAACACAGCTGCTTGTGAATTGTGAATTGACAGCATTTTGGATCGGCACTAATTATCCTTGGGTCTATTCATTTCGGGTCTGGCTATCCTCTGATTCGTTTTGGAGCTGGTCCAAAATGTTGGATCTGTGAAGGCCATTACAGTGAGGGGCACACGTTGGCCTTGCCCTTGCTAATAATTACTATATATACAGTGAGCTACTGTTCTTCTATAGGACTGCTTAGCAATGGGTGGTGAATATTTGTTTTTAACTGAAAAACAACGGCACAAAATTGCCATTGTCATACATGTCTCTGATCATTTCACTACCACAGAGAACAGAAGGTGGCTTTCTTTTTCAAATAGTGTGGCTCAAAATGCTGCCTCTCTGTCTGTCATTTTAGTGAGGTCTCCTGAAGCTGTCAAATTGAAATTTGGAATTTCCCCAATTATGGATTTAGTGGCTGTCAACTCATCTATTGGACTGGGTGAGATTTGTGTTTTCAGCCTGTGTGTGAGTGTGTGTGTGCAGAAGGTCAGGTTGTGACTTGTTAGATTTATTTCTTCCTTCCACTGACTTTGAGGGCATGCTTTATAATGATCAATTAGCTTTATGGAATACTGTTGGACTTTGGGTCTGCTGTAGATGCATAAAATAAGCATAAAGTTGACTTCAGCTGAGCTTTTAACATTTCTCTCTTGCTACTCTGGCTAATGTCATCTGCGTGGTATAGCAAGCTGTAGCCAATTGTCTGGGAAGTCTTTATTTATTATGCACTCAGCCAATGTGCAAGAGTTTCCACACGTGCAATATCCCTTGCCTACCAATTAATTTAAACTGTAAGCAGGCATAATAAACAACACATGGATGAAGTGGATTCATGATGCAGTGCTTAATTATGCAATGTGTCACATTCAAAATGAATCCAACCTGCTCGGGTACAACCTCCTTTTTCAACGAGATCTAAAAGACACTCACCTGAACAAAGTTAATAGTCAGTGCCAGCCAGTCTACCGTGTTGCTATGGTTGTACATTTCATGACACTTACCATCCCATAATGCTCCAAAATATTTCCACACCTGTCTTTGTTCGAATGAATAAGGGGGCATAACTTCAAATGCAAATTGTGCTGGCTGTGGATATTCATGACAGTAAATGGCAACATAATTCTGAGTTAATGGGGCTGGATTTTCACACCGACGCTTTTTTCCCTGCACAGCCGTGCATGGAGGCAATCTGTCAGGTAGCTATATGAATTTAGTCTACCACACTGACCCGATATTGCTTTGCATTCTGTTAGGCATCTGGTATTGTCTGGCATTTGTTTAGCTATGTATATTGTTTGTGTGTGTGTGGGTGTGGATGTGGATGTGGATGTGCGTACATACACTTACGTCCTGCATACCATGAACAGATTAAAACAAGATGCTCAAGAGAATGTATTCACTGTATTTAATTTATAAACAAAAGTTAATTGTGCTTGACAGTGCACTTCTTTTAAATGACCGGCACTGCATTCTCTCCATCTCTGTTTGACATCTCTGAGACATTTACGAAGTGAATTTGATCGGTCAGAAAATCATTTCAGAGTTGTGAGGTCATCTCAGAGCATGTCAGTTCAGTTAATTATCAGCTGGATGTAAACAGAAATGCATGTCCTCAAATAGGGCTGCACATAAAATAATAAGAAATGGCATCAAAACCAGCGCCCAAAGTGATATCTTGAAATGAGTCTGACCAGCTACCAAACAACAAATATTTCATTAGGTAACATTTAGTATTTTCCTTTGTCAAAAACAATTAAGTTAGAATAAATATATATTTATATAGTTCGGTACATATTTCTACTAAATTAGTTTTCTGTCAGTCAACAAATTAATTGCTTAATTGTGTCAGCAGTATCCTCAATGCAAATGTCAAAAGAGAAATAAGAAGGAGAAGGGCAGAAAGGTTGGAAAGTAGAGGGGAGGGAGAGAGCAGGATGAAAAAACCGCAATGATAACAGATGAGAGACGTGTCCTTGCTCACTCGGTCCTTCACTTTAATATGAAGTTCCTGGTCCAATCAAGTAGTAAATCTGTCTTCTGACCTACAAGTCTGCTGTCTCTATCACAAGCCTCATCCCCAACACACACACCACCCACCAATAAGCAAAGATACACACACACACACACACACACACACACACACACACAACTTCCATAACATCCATGAGTTTGAACCATAATTTGTTGTTGATTATCTGATACTGCAAGCCAATATCACAAGATTGAACTCTCCAATGATCTATGACATCCATCTCAAACTGAGTGATGCTGGCAGGAAAACAACTTCAACTGCTAATCAACCACCAGAAGGCCTAATTAAATTGCATAAAGAATTTAAGCGCTCTGAGGTTCAGCTAGTCTGACAGGGATCAGAGGTGGTTTGATCTCCTGTTTAAACTGTACACACTCAGCCACTTAGCTCAGTGTCCTCTCAAGGAACCGGTCGTTTTCACACAGATATAAAACTTAATTAGATAAGGGCATAGTTAGTTACACAAATTATACAATTTCCCATAGCCTTCATGACATACAATATAAACCCTATCAACACTCTGACAAGTTTTTTCTCAAGATATATCAATTAAAAAATACCCATAAGATAAAAATACTTATAAAAGTGTATACGTGAAAAGAGGGGAACTCAAGGACAGCTCTGCAGAACATCCATCCAGTATACAGCTTTCCAAGCTTTTAACTACCCTAATTATAATGTCCATCTATAGGAGACCACTCATTTAGTAAAGTGGGTTGAATCAACATACTGTATTGATTATCTGTGCTGCTGCCTGGCCTTGACTTCTGTATAGACAGTCTAAAAGGGTTTTCTTTACCCTTTTAACCTGAGAGAGGCAGAGAGAGAGAGAGAGAGACAAAGGGATCCCTGAGGGTACGGTGATTGACTTTGTTTTGGTTCATAAAACACTCAATAAGTTACTGAGGAAAGTGCTTCACATGGCCAGCACCACATTCGGTCACTGTTTAGAACAATAAGCGGCTACACAAAATGCCCACTGGCCAGTTTTTCATGTGTACTCACAGTGAGTAAGATCCCCTTTAACAGTCTAAATTTATCTGAGGCACAGAGTTTAGAAGATGCTGGAAATTATGCTTATTTGTTTGTATGCATGATAACATAAGAGCAGGTACAGAGTTCCTACTGATTAAATATATACTATAATAAACATTAACAATGTGAACATCCGGTGGCATCATGTTTCTGGAATCATCTTTAGATGGGCCATGGCACATTATCCTGCTGGGAGATGATCAGCAACAACACGTAGGTGCTTCATGGCATTGTAATTATACTTTTGTATCAAGAGTTATTGGTCGCTATGATCTTACCTCCTCTCCTTACTGGCCTTGAAGATGGACCTCTCCTAATGCAACTCCAGTGTAAGAAATTGAGGGTAAAATACACAGTCCTCTCTGAGTGCAGAAATGCATTCTAAAGTTCAGCTGTTTGACGAAGAGCTGCAGATGACAGCCTCCACAATGGTTTGTGCCAAGCAGCTGACCTTCAAAACGTCATTATGGTAAACAACTTCTTTTACTTCTTTTAATGGTCGCAGTTGCTCATGGCTCAGCTCGGCACGAGTATCCTCAACCAATAAAAACTGCATTGCAGTGAACTGGTGTCTGGAAGGAATCTCTTAACAGCCAGTATACACAACTGGAATGTACATATGATCATATGGGCATGTGAGTATGGTAAAAATTGTGAACCTATTATACTTATAAAATATAAAAGGGACAGCATCATTTACTATCACTTAGTTAAATCCTTTTGCCTTAATATGCCAGAGAAACATTCCATCCAGACAAATAGTGTGTATGTGCAATCCCACAAGTCCCTGACTAAACAACTGACTTCTCCGAAAATGAACTGAAGCTAACTCTGAACCCTTGACTCCCGTTTCCTCTGTGTGAACATCAACAAGTTCACAGTTATTGAAAGAAAACCCATTTTGGATCCATTTATTTTTGTTTCCAGCAAATCAAAGTGAAAAGTACAACCTTGTCTGCATCTTCCCTCTGTTCAGACGCAACCCTATCTCCAAGCTTTATTCTCTGATCCTTCCGTTCAACTAAGTTAGCTTATGAGATTCTTTGGCTCTATCTGTCTAAGTAAGTAATATCTCCTTTTATTCTTCATAAAACATCAAAAGGTCCATGGCATGCCTCTGCCATACAGTATCAGACATGGAGAAAAACGCTCCTTCATCCCTCCCATTATAGCCAGATCCATTTTAGATAGGAAACCTCCTCTGTTTCCCCAGAGGACTATACTTCAAGCTGCCAAACGGATTTTTTCTTCAGACCAGGAAATGCAGAGAATCTCAGGCATTCAATCATGAACTCTGCAGCACTTTATCACAGGAGAGCCATACAATATCCATAGATGGCCGATTTGTGTGAACACAGAGTGAAAATCGTCCTAAAAGACACCAGACAGTCATGTTCTCCCGGAAACTATGGTAACACAAAAGCCTGTTCATGAATACATTCAATAGATATCAGATAAATGCAGGATAAGGTAGTTGTCTATACTCCTCTCTGCACTTTCCTGTTTAGTTCAAGGTCTTCACATCTGCACAGAAAAGTCAAAGAGCTTACAGATGCCATTTTGAACTGAATTTTTATGTCTTTTAATGAATACATCCGCCACCTCTTCATCTCAGATCCTTCCAGACATGTACTTTAATGCGTCAACGATCTGGAAAATTTACAAGTCAAAGTCATCTATGAACAAGAGCAAGAGTCAATTTTACATGAATGTCACTTTAGCAATCTGCAAACTTATGACCTATAATAACATTTCTGCAATTCTTCTACCACAGCTCTAATGTGACCAGAAGCAACACCATTTTCTGTGAAGCATGCATATGAGAGAAAATCAGCCGCAGAAAAGGACACATCGAATTTCACATTAATATGACCCTGAAGACAACCCCTATTTTGCAACACCTGTTTTTAGATAAAGCATTTTTGAAGATTTAGATGAAACAAAAACACAACCAAGGCAAGCCAATCTGACAGCTTCTAAATATTTAAATAAAAATAACAAGAAATGGAAAATAAAATAAGTTTTTTTTATATATATATAAATGTGGCAAATTAGAATCTACTGTCATTTCTCTTTCCATTTTACCATCTCAAAGAGACAACTAATGCCAAATATAGTTAAAGCCATCTAACTACACTGTTGTTCCATCATGACTACCATAATTCTCCTTTTTACTAACAAAAAAGACAGCAGCAGAGAGACCGAGATAGTAAAAGTGTTGGACGTGTATGAGAAATGTCTGGTCCTCTAATCTGAGTTGGTGCTATGCTTTCAAGATTTTCAAAGCACTCCGACTGGATTCATACATGCAAAGCATAAAAAAACACCCTCATCAGACCAACAGACTCTTACCCTAAACATTAGTCTTATCAATTGCCATCAGAACTCTGTCATTACAGGTCTTGGCTCTAGTCATGCGAGCACAACAGCCAAAATGGACCTCTGAAATCCATATTTTTCCTCTCTCTATTAGGGGGTACTGGACTGAGCAAATTAGGATACGCAGCAGATTTCCTAAATATTGTGCCCTGTCAAATGTAATTATAAGACAATGGTGAGCTGCTTTGAAAACTATTGGGTTTGCTAAAGCATTCACCTGCAAAGTAAGTTTTCAAAATCCATCATTTGTGTGGCCTGCCTGAGGATAGAAAATGCTCACTCACTTCATCTTCATCCTAATGCTTCTCCTGTGGTGTCCTTATTTTTCAACTGGCTGCTGTTCTCCAGCAGAGCTGCCACCCACGGTGAGCAGAAAAAGCAAATCTATCCAGAGCTGTCATATCATGAGGGAACGGTCTCAGTACCGAATGCGTCCTTACAGGAAACGTGTGAAGACGAGATGTGTGTGTCAAAAAACCCACCATCTTCCAGGGATAAGTGAACCCAGCAATGTGCAGGTTCCATGTGTGAAAGGGCTTTTGTCTTTCTGATTACTCTCATGCTGCTCTGTGTCTTTCATGGTCCCCCATGGATGAGTGTGACTTTCTGCTGTCCTATCAAAGGCAACCAACATTTAGAATGAGCAGATGGTTCACAGCGAGACTGCCGTCCTTTTCCTCTGCATATACTGTAGGTCTATGTGTCAACACATCTAAAAAAATTAAATATTCTTGTCTGTGGTGAAAGTGTGTGGGTTGAGATGCAAAAAACACTGTCTATACCAAGTCTTTAATCCTGAATTCTAATCTGGTTGACTATGTACGTGCAGTATCCTGAATTGAGGCAACAACAAATTGCATTTTTCTCATTGAAGAAGCCAATAGGTTTTCCTATAGAAAAAAAGGATGCACAATATCAGAGCCATGGAAATGGCACACCTAAATGGACTGCAGGCATCATTAATGTTTTTAGCTACACCAGTGGTTGTCCTGCTAACATGTTTAAATTCAGTTAGAATTTCATAAAAAAAACCAGATGATTTGGCCACTATGTTGGGTTTTTCATGTTGCTTTCAAAAAATGTAGGTATCATGGTGCTGAAAATATGTGTATTTTATAAATAACCATTGCTGCTAATTGCCTTTTATTCTACAGTGACCCACCTGTGCAGTATGTATATTTTTTCATGAGGCCTTCACATAATAACCACATAATGGCTTACTGTTGGTCTACTGCTTTACATTGCAATGCTGAGAACAGCATGATACAAAACACACACCAAATTGGTATACAGCTCCACTTCTGTGAGCATGTATGAAGAACAGCCTGTGAGTAAATCAAATGGCCCATAGATATCTAAAAGACACGCATCACTTGATCTAACAGAAAATCAATTATGATTAGTGGAGAAGAGGCACAAGGCAACAAGGCCACAAATACTGGAGGGAATTGGCATAGCAAACTAAAACGATACATAGATGTTCATGTTCAGATGCACAGCAACCATACACACAAATATTCACCGAGTATAGCTACTGCAGTGCACACCGCATGTCTGTTTCGTTTTCTCAAGTATTGTACTTAAGTACAGCTCTAATCGACTTGTGCTTTACTTGAGTATTTAAATTTTCTGCTACTTTATACTTCAACTACAATTCAGAGGGGAATATTGTATGTTTTACCTCACTACATTTGTTTGACAGCTGTAGTTACTAGTTACTTTGGAGACTCAGTTTACATACAAAACATAGTACTGTATGTAGCACTGCTATGGATTTAACCTAGACGTAGATAGAGTAGTTGACCAATAGTTAACGCTGATTAACTATGACATTAAAATGCTACTTACTTATTAGTAAATCAATAAAAATAATCTTATCATATAATATATATAACAGTATAACAAGAATGCTGCCGTGTTTGCGAAGAACAGGATCACATCAACGTCGAGTTCACCCTTTGAACTACTGAAAGACTTCTAATATAAAAAAAAACCTGTGCAGGAAGTGTTGTTCAGAAGTTTTAAAATAAAAGTGAATTCTGCAAAATGAGTACTTTACTTTTGATATTTAAAGTACATTTTAATATTACTTTTGTACTTTTACCTAAGTGAAATTCTGAATGCTGGACTTACTCAGTTACAATGAAGTATTTTCATAGTGTGGTATTTGTGGTACTTTTACTCAAGTAAAGGACTTGAGTAGCTATTTGACCCGTGTTCTCCATTTTCTGTGATCAAGAAAAAAATGTATATACTGGAGAATAGCATACTATTTTGAATATTGTCTGACTGTGGCAAGTTTGCCATAAAGAGTAACATAGTTTAGTAGGACAACACTGGATATAAAACAAACTAAAATGAGTCCAAAAGTCTTTTTAACAACCCACAGAGGCCATACTGCTTACCTTCAGCCAGACTAAAGTGGTGTGAACTGACTGTCTCTGATTCACTCTCTCAGACAACAGCACAAAAAAAAAACCTCTTCACAAAATTATTATCAAGCTCTTAAGTCTCTCCAGAGCCGCTAAAAATAAACACTCATCACCAAAAAGATAAAGGAATATGAATCAATATACAACAGCACAAATTTAAAAAGTATGTGTATTTATGCTACTTCTGTGTTTAGTCTTGTTCTGCCCACTCTCCTGGCCTCCTGCCTGCTGTGTCTCTCTTAACCTCTTTGCGCATCACATCCACCCCTGAAGCCTCTCCTGACACTGTGGCCAAAACCCACAACACAGCCAGCATGACCCTTATCATCACAACAGCAGAGCCTGTCCACATCTGTGCCACAGCATACGCTTGAGTATGTCTCTGTTCTCTGTGTGAAAGTTTTATTCAGGACAGAGTACTACTGATCCGGCAAGCAAATGCATTAACAATCAGAAGCACTTCCATCTGACAGGAGAGAGGCAAGACAGCACCATGGAAACAGCAGCAGCCCCAAATCTGCTGTTGAAAATTGCACTCTGCTCGTACACCAGTTGTTATGTGTTTTAGAGAGATAATGGTATGCGCTGAATCTTACCACCCAAAATAAAAGCCATTTAAAGTAATCAAATGACTGAACTCTATTTTTCCAGGTAATTTCAGATGGTAAGAGACCATGTCTCATTTTGGTGGTAGTCCAAGATTATACAGCAGTCTACAGGATGCCAATACTGCACTTCATCCACAGAGTCCTTTACTGACTCAAAGAATACATTGTAGACGGGTAAAAGACCTGCAGACTCCTTTGATTGGAGTCCTTGGATTTTTAAATATTACCCTTCATCAACACTTGCTCTCACTTTTATGGCCCAGAAATTCAGAATGACATATTTCTGTGTGGTATAAAAAATATTTTCATTAACAGCAACATTTGGCAGAGATGTCTCACTTGTTTTGGAGGACTGTCAACCTGCTCCATCACAGAACTTAATCAAGCAGACAAATAGAAACCATGCCAAGGTGATAGCAATGTGAAAGCTGTTAAACCTGCAGGACCATGACAGAGAAAGGAACTGTACCTCTTTTTTTTTTT
>NTHP01000857.1:32453-72507 GCA_003416845.1 Oplegnathus fasciatus | reverse complement strand
TTTTTTTAATACTTCCATCCAGCTGGAGAATAAACCTATTCAAAAAGAAACAAGATGATGTTCCCTTTTCCTCCCTCTATTAGTCTTGTAACAGTTAAGATAAAGAAATAAATAAAACAAGACAAGAGTCTGCAGCGTCTGCGGCTCTGTAGGGTCGTATTTAGGCACAGCATTATGCTCACATTCATGCTGAGCAGGTATAATGTTCACCATTTTAGTTTAGTGTGTTAGCATGCTAACTTTTGCTAATTAACACTAAATACAAAGTACAACTGAGGCTGATGGGAATGTCATTAGTTTTACAATTATCTACATAAACCAAAGTTACAATTTTGACCTGATGATTGCACTAGAGGAAAAGTCAGAGGATCAACTTATTACAGTTCATCCAGAGGGGAACGTGAATCAAATGATTGTTGAAACATTTCACTCAAAACCACAACTGTGAACCTCATGGTGAGGATTACCAAAGTTACTGGGATTCATTGTCTGGGAAGCACAAATATCTGTACAAAATATTGTGCCAATCCATGCAGTAGATGTTGAGATATTTCACAGGCTAAGTGAAACCTTTGAAGTGCTGGTGGTGCTGGAGGAAAAGTCAGGGGATCATCAAAGTCATTAGGATTCATCATTTTGCACCATTGATATATGTGCCAGATTTCATGGAAATCCATCTGACAGATGTAAAGATATTTCAATAAAAGTCAAAAATGTCAACCTGCTGGTTGGAGGAAAAGACAAGGGAAATACTAAAGTTAATACATTTCATCCTGAGAGGGACATGAATCTCTTTACCAAATGTCATGGAAATTCATCCAAGAGTTGACATTTCACTCAAAACCTCAAATGTCAACCTCACGGTGGCGCTGAAGGAAAAGTCAGGGGATCAGCAAAGTCAGTAGGATTCATCACATGGGAACCAGGAATGTCTGAGATATTTCACAGGATAAGTGAAATTTTTGACCTGCTGTTGGCACTACAGGAAAAGGCAGGGGAGTACCAGAGGGATTAATCCTATGGGGATCATGAATGTCTGTCTGTCCGTCCATCACAATCTATCTATAAGAGATTTCATTTTGGATCAAAGTGGTGGATTACCCGACAGATTGATATTGCCATCCGTAGAGCCATGCTGCTACAATGGCTAAAAATAACAATATGATGACTGAAAAGAATAAGTGGGTACTGATGCTGGGTTTAAATGGATTCAACTGCTACACATGCCTTATCTTTTAAATAAATAGTGTATGTGTGTGCTAATATTTCATCCCACAATGGCAACGATACCATCATGTTGGAAACTATTTTAGACAGGACACAACACACCCATATAGTACATCAGGGCTTTCCTTAAAAAAATGGACAGCGGTGCAGCAATGTTGTCCTCTACTGGCAACATTATTTGCCTTACGAATCATTACTTTTAAAAAATATTATACAAAAAGGATACAAAAGGGATACAAATGTTTTCAGGGAACAGGAATCTTGCCTTTTATCCATTGCTGCTCGAGCTTATAATGACGGACGGTAATCAATGATTCAATTCGAGATTGGATTGGAGTTTTCCTCATGACCCTTAAAAAAAAAGTCACATATTATACTAAACCATAAATGCATCTTCGGATAGCTGAAGCCCCATTGGACTCCATAGTACATTAAGATCTAATTAGAGAAACCTATAACAGCGACCTGCGCAGGGTTCTCTGCCTCGGAAATTCCAGGGTTACACAAATAGCTACTTTCATAATCGCAATCCTCTACCTTAAAATCCATTTGTAGAAATTATGCCATGATATTATTTCATTTTAATGAATACGAAGAGCATCTTCTGTAGCAACATCCCTTCTGCTTGTTAGGCAGAGAGGTTCTGGATATCATGTGCTCTTTAGCTAAATTTCTAGATTGACATTGGCCTGAACTTTTGTACACGGATGACCTGAAAATTAAAGCGCTAATGGTCAATGTTGCTGATCGGGGAAATAAGGGAAATATTCTGCTGCACTAGCAGGTCGGCTTGACTCCTTATATAGACAACCTTACACAATCTGAAAGCCTAATTAATCACCTCACCAGTGAGCTTCATATTTGTATTACAATGCAGGCACCTGGCACAAAGTTTGTAGGCTATACTGCACAAGCTCATTTTGTAAAAACGAGAAATGTCTCTGTATTTTCAGGATTAACTCGTCTACCTGTAGGTACATGGTGGATGTGCATTACATACATTACATATATACACTCCACAGAGTAATAAGGACCCTGTGTCAGAATGCGTGCCCTGGTGCGTATAGTTTCAGAATTGCCTGCTTGACACAGTGATGATGAGTGAAACTGGGATTAACCACCAGCCTGTTACAAGGAAAACACCTGACCAGATGTGTTAATTATCAAGAGCAGTATACTGTATATCTGATGTATGCATCAGTCATACTGCAGTTTAAACAGACTGTGTTGTGTAGACATGCAAGCCAACTTGTGTAGATCAGAGATCTGTGCATGCTGCGTAGAGGATTTTGTTCGCTGGTGTACATGATATTCTAAGATACACAGAAACATTTGGTGCTATTTTGATTTCATTACTGTAAAGAGGTCTGTGGTATTTTCAAAATTGGACATGCAGTGTGTCACAAAAAGCCTACTCCACTCAGTTGCTGTTTTTCTTAGCTTTAAGCATTTTGTAAACATTTCATCAGCCCAGGATGGACTCTCTGTTTCTGCAGAATCAATAGCAGTGCGATAGCTGCATCCTGTTAGTCACTGACAGTCTGCTGGCTACTCAGATCTGGCCAGAACACATCAGAATGAGAGCTGAATCTCAATAGTCTGCCCTAGCTCTTACATTCAGAGAAACAAATAACCAGCAATCATGCCTGCCCCTTGTCTTTCCTGGTTTTTTTGTGAAGAACCATTACAGGGAAATGGAAGAGAAACATGGCCTTGTTCCTCCAACACATTCAGATAAAGAAGGCTGAGGGCTCATACAGTAGATGAGTCAGTCAGGTCAAGCATCCATGTACTGACACAAAAACACATAGTTTCCTTTGAATCTATAGTTCATAAGAAATTATGCCAGGGCAAATGAGTCATATATTCTGGATATGCAAAGGGATGAAAGTATTGCCATGCCTGTAATCACCATGAAAACATTCTCTGGAGTCTTTGATTTTGACGCTGAAACCATAGTGAAGTGGGAAAAGCAGGCTGTGGAAAGACTTTGATACACTTCTTGGGTTCAAACCCTCATTAATAACCAAGACACATACAAGAACACATGCACACCCACCTTATGTAAACTCTCTAGTTATGTAACGCTAAGGCTCTTTTCTCATTGTATAACTTGTGCTTTTATTGGGATGTTTTAATTTAGTTCAGCATTTGAGTGAATTTGGGCGTCTGGAAATCAATGCTGCAGTATGGAATGATTGGAATAGTCAAATCACTGCGTAAATGTAGACTTCACTATAGTGACAACAAATGAAAACAGCACAGTATCTTCAGGTCTTTTGAAAAGTGGTGGTCCTGCTGCTGTCTCCCTCCACTGCTCTGTAACATGTGACTGCACTCCAGTAAAACTCATTCTTCTCTCTTTACAGGTTTACAGCTACAGAGCTACAGCCAGAGTGTTTTATTGGTTCTTATCTGCTTTAACCCCGGCAGCAGGAGTAAAAGACCATCTCTTGGATCTGATGCTTGTCCACAAAATGTCAAGAAATAAATGCACTGTTGTCAAAGAGAACCAAAAAACGGACATTGATGCTGGATTCAGAAGGCCTAAGTCCATGAGGCCTAGATTCAAGAGGACTTACAGCCCCCATAAGAAGAGAAGGCCAGATAATAGCCCTGATAAGTCACAGAAACAGAACGAGAAGAGCCCAGACAGAAAAGACCCAAAAGAAGAATCACAACGAGCCCACTCTACTAAGAAGAACCAGAGCTGGTCATTGATTATTTGACCTGCATGTCTCCAATACCTGACCTGTCACCACCAGATTCAAGGCCCAGCGCGAAAGAGGAACCATCCCAGGAAAATAACAGTAAGAGGAGATGGAGGTTAGATCAAAAAAGAGATTTAGAAGTGCTAAAGTGGGTAAAAAGAGAAAGTATGAAATAATCATTGAATCAGTATATATGAAGAAATGTCTGATTTATCTTGTGATTGTATCATGATAACAAATTGAATGTGGTGTATCAAGTAAAGCTCGTTAAAGTTGAAATAATGATTTTTATGAAGACATGTTTAAGAATAAGATTTAAGTGATTATAAAAGTTAACTAAGAACAAATCTAATGCTTAATCACTCTGTGACCTTATAAAAGTGTGTGTAGTGAGTGTATAGGGAAATGAAAGGACTGCCAGAAAGTACAGAGAAGGCAGAGCGGACACAGATGGCTGAAAATGGGACGTACCTGAATTAAAATAGACGGTTTGATTAACAGATCAGCAAAGCATCAGCAAAACACCAGTTCATGACAGAGGCACAAAGGCAGGCCGACAGACAGAGAGCCAGACATTGCCATACCTAGAGCCTTGCCACTAGCGTGGCTAAAACAAGTGCATACATACAGTATATCTGCTATATAATGCAATGTGTTTGTGCTGCTTCAGTGTAACTGCAAAGTCACTGCAGAAGCATGCACTGACTGGAGATCCTCTTGGACAGCTGAGAAGTGACAAAGTGATTCTGTCCTGACACACACCACTGACGAAGTGTTCGTCCCCTCCCTGCAATTATAAGATTTATGGACTGGACACATTAATCAACAACTGTACACCTAATGGAAAAACATATATATACATATATATATATGTTTATCAGCATCAGTGATTAATGGCAAGTTACTTAACCTATATGCCAACAGCTGATGCCCACCCATGCTATTTAATTATGTTGCTTAGCAACACACTGTTCCTTTGTAGAACCCCTGTGGGAGTGTGTCAAACTATCAAAGCTATCAAACAATGCAGTGCCATTATGCTATCAAGCAAGACCAGGAAATTATTGATTACATGCACATATATATAAACATTACTGCATTAAGATCAAAAGACTGAACCTTTCTCTCCCTTTCTCTCCCTGCTGCTCTCTCTTTCTTTGAAGTATGATCCTCTTTATGTGTGTGATTAAATCTCCAGTCTTTTGTGTGCGAGATAACGCGCATAATCACAACAATATACACAGCCTCAGTTCAGAAAAGATTCATGAATATCTGAATTAAAGTTGAGGTGAGCAGACTATAGCAAACAGTCCAGGCAGCTCTTTTATACATGACTCACAATGAGCTTTAAATCTTCCGTCGCAGCTGGAAAGACGTGAGCAGTAAATCCATGTCCCCTGATGATAAATACTTTGAGCAGATAAACATCACTGAAGAGAACAGGGAAATTATTTTATGCCACCAAGCATGAATATGATTAATAGAAGGGCTGATGCAGACACACAGAAGAAGTTTTAAGCCAGCCTCACCCAGCACACACTCACTCCCCTGTAAGCACACTGATGCATTCTCACCTTTCAGACCAAAATGTCTTTACTTCACTCTATTGAGTAACTGAAAGTAGACTTGACGAGATCTGAGGGGGGCTAAAGGGCATGTCCGTGTCACTGCTATTAATCTGGAGTTCACAATAGCTTCCTACAGCCCAGTGGAGTGGATCATTGTAACTGAGCAGCTTCAAGCTCCTGCAAGCCCTGACACATCTCTCACCAACACACACCCAAGATGATGGGCAAATCTCGGCTCTGTGAAAGATGACATATATCATTACCAGACTGTTGATTAAAAGAAGTAGTGAGGTGAAGGAGGAGAGGACGGAGAAGGATAAGGGGAAGGATGTTGAACAGGAGAGATGAGAAGAAAAGGGTAGAGCTAGAAATCTGGATGATTCTTAAATAGAGCTGCTGATCACTGCCAAGCTCTCTAATCCATTTGAGTTGACTTTTCCGAAAGATGAACACAATCACAGAATGAAGACAAATGTCTAAAGCCCTTCTGTAGCAGGCCCTATAGGCTTCTGTTCATTATGCCCCACATCTTCAAATGCCAGATTGGACAATATACTGATTTTGCTGTTCTTAGAATCTTACAAGTAGTGGAGCTAAACATTTTGTTTGTCCTGGAGGTAATGCTACAGGAAAGGGTTGTTCAAATCAAAAGGGTTTATTTTCCATGGGAGCAAAAAGTTATTCACACAGTTCTACAGCAATCTACAGTTAGGTAGAAATTGTGTCGTAGGTGGTTAAAAGAAACCTATAAGTGTCCAAAATGGAGGCTATAAACATGCAAGAATTAAAAAAAATCCCGGCTATCTGCATATTAGACCTTTTTTTCTTGTGTACAAGTGAGACTTTTGATTAAAGGAAAGGGGTCATCAAAAACCCTAAGATTTATCAAGTGTTGGACGGATAGATCAACTGACAGATATCACCATCCTTAGGCCCCACTTGCACTGCAAAAAGCAGAGAAGTACTTCCTGTAGTGATGTAACAGTGTTGAGGATGGTGGGAAAAGTGCATTGCTCGCATCCCAGAATTCAATATGAAGTAGAGAGCCATACAGCTCGAGCTAAGCAGTTGTCTGCAGAGACGGAGATAACCCTGCAGCGAGCTGGGATGACACCCCGCTGAAGACACACAGCTTTACCCTCCTATAGTCTAATGGGATTATCAATTCAGCTGCTTTGAATAAAAATCACATTATCTGTCAGTGCTAGAAGAGATATTTCAACAAAGGTGCAGAGTATCAGCCTGCTCAAACAGAGGCTAATAATCTGATGGGAGATGGAGACTTTACCAAAAATAACACACGACAAATTAACCTTTGACACAGTACATACAGTGCACACTTATTCATGAGGCTGCTGTTTCCTGCAATTAAATCGAGAACCATATATATATATGTACGATATATATACTGTATATACACACATACATATGTTCATACATATATATGTGAATTTCTATTGGAAGAGTATGCATATTTTACATTGCAGTAAACAACCCTTTGTTCCTACTTTGAATTACAAAACACATACAATGTTAAAGTACTGGATATGTTAAACCAGCTCTATGGAGTTTTTAACTGCTTATGAAACAGTCTCAATTTAATACTGATGCCTCTATATGACCTGCATTAACAAAAGAGACCTCGAGATTTCTATTAGTTTCTAATAGTTATTCTTGATGCCTGCCACCGGGTTGGAAAATTCAATTCAAATGTAAAAATGACAATAATATGATTTGTAACAAGCCAACCTTCCTGCAAAACATTATACTCTTCATGCATATTCATTCAAACTTAACTTCCAGTTAATCAGAGTTTGAAAAAACACATTTAACAATCCCTTCAATATAATTTACTTTTCAGTTTCTGTATTACAGTTATATTTTCACAAACATTTCCCTCAGTCAGATTTTTCAATGTGCGGGTCTGTTGCCAAGTAAAGGACTTCTATCAGTCCTGTGACGAATGTCTGGCTGGAGAAATATTACATAATGAAGAGGACACAGCTCAATGCCACTGTTGTTAAATGACAACAAATGTAATTCTCAAATTTCCTAAGTGTCCACTGTGACAATTTTAAATTAAACTCATAAAACAATAGTGTTAATCCCACAGTCAGTGTGGTCTATTAGATAACACTGTAATAATAGTTTGCACAGTCAGTAGTGGTCAGCTGGCAGTTAACATACTAGCAGATAAGCTTGTTACAACAGTGATAGGGATAGCCTTGCCCCCCTGTCGAATTGCTATATCTAAACTGAATGCAGCCATTATTAATGTTATTAGTTTCCCTTGTTTTACATGTCAAAATGTCCATTATGAGAAATATCTATTCACATGCAACAACAAAAGCCAAACCAAAGCCGCTACAAACAAATTGCAAAGTGAACTATTCACCTGGGTGTGATTCGTTTGCTTGCTCGTATGGAAGGACGTTATACTGTTCTGTATGTTGTAAGTATGTCACCTTGTGTGTATAGTACATGACCCATGCTTTATACAGCTGTAATTCAGAACAGACTGGGACTTAAAGGAAAAATGGAATCCTTCTGTTAGCAAAGAATATTTTGAAACACATGAAAGTCAGAGCTCTTTTGTGTGATGAGAGCACCGTAGCAGCAAACTGGTGAGTCACTGCTACTTTACTGTGCAGACAGAATATTCTGGCAGAAATACAGAATTTGGGGTCATGAATAGCCGACAGCATCTAGCTGACAGCCAGTGAAGAGAAGCCAGGAAAGTAATCCAAAATTCCCCTGATGCAAAGCAACACGCATTTCACTAGACCATTACGGGCTTAGTGATTCGTCCTGTCTTTTAGGCTGATACGTGCGTTCAATATTCAGCCTGTGAAACAAGCAACCATTCAGAATCCATACTTTCAATCAGTTGTTCTGTCATTATGTTTGTCCTTTTATGCCATCTCATCCCTTCAGTCCCTTTTTTATTTCATTCTCTCTTCTTTTATTCCTCTTTGTATCATCTCCATCTACATATGAGTGTCATTCTAAAGAAATGTCAGTTTTGAAGGTTGCTTCTTATTTTGATTTGACCAGAAACTAGCTTCAGGTATCAGCCATAGCAGGATAACACCGGCTGTGAAAAGCAGCAATGTCCAGACTGAGATTAAAAAAAGACATCCAACAGCATTTCTCCTTGCATGAGACGGTATACTCTGGACACAGCAGGTGAGAGGAGGGATGAGACGGAAGGAAGGAGAGCATCTGACATTAACTCTCACTGCCCTTTCAGTCCGCAGAGAATGGAGAGCATTTCACTTCAGTAAACCAAACCAAGGCTGCTTGATATATTCTTGTTTGATCATGCATGGCAGAATGGTAACATACGTGTTGCATTATAAGGCAAGCTTATATAGAAAGTGTCAGAATGACTGTGAATGCCATTTAAAAGATAAATGATGTATGGAAGTAATGGAGAGTAAGTACATTTTAAGAACTGAAGAAAAAACTGTCATGTTGCTTATTTATACTGTTGCTTTTTTTTGGCATTGTTTGTTTTCCCTTTCCAACCAGCTATTTCTTTTTTAATATCAAGAACATTTAGCTGATGTAAGAAGTGCTTTAAATTCCCCATACTCACATTATACCACTACCTATTTTTGCCTGATTAGAGATCTGCTCAGATCAGTTTGTCTGTGTTAAGACGATGCATGATTTACATCTCACTGATCCTTCTGTTAGCTTTATTGCACCTGTTGGGGTGGTACATAATACACCTTAAAAATTCTNCTGTATCAAATGAAGTAATGCATCATGCAAGTTTATCAGAGTTTCAGAACATTGTATAGTAATAATTAAGTAAATAAAAAACAAATCCTACTGTAACTATAACTATAACTAATTCTCACCAAAAAAAAAGCATTGAAGGGACACTTCGTCATAATCACATTAAGCCAAAAGCAAATAGAACAACATTTGCTATTAATACAAAAGTATCTAAAATGACGTAGAGTAAAGATTCCTTACTGTACAGCAGGTAACGACCCTTTTCATGGCAGACATTTGGAGCAGGAGAAGCACAGGTGTAACTAATAGCATTAATGATGGCTCTATTCCATTTAAGTGTCCCAGTAAACCGTACGATTCTGGAAGCATGTATAATAGCAGGGGCTTTCAAAAAGCGCAGAAAAATGCACTGAATGCAGTTACTCAATGCAAGACCAAAGACTGTAGCTGAAGTTTTTACCTAAATGATTAAATCATCTGTGTTCATCAGCATAATTAATGCTGTCTGCCTTTACCCATCATGAATATTCACGTTAAAGTAAATTAAAGACTGCTGCTCCAGTTAATGGACTTATCTTATAATATTATTAGTAATTACCCAAATAAGAGAGGCTGCCCTGAGAGAGCGCCCACTTAAAATTACAAATTATTAATGGGATAAGGGCTATGAGTATCACCTTGTGTATACAGGAAATGCTTTAAAGGTTGGTCCACTTCTATTGCTCTGTTCTTTGCTATAACATGAGACTTAAAATTTGGAGAATTAATATGCCTTTTGAATACAATATGTCAGCAGAACAAATTGATGGTTGGGGATTTGTTCAGGGTTTAAAAGCTCAGTGCTCAAAAAGTCTGTTTTTAAGAATGAATGATTCCACTCAAAACCATCAGCAGGAATTTAAAGGTGACAGACTAAATGAGAGAAATGTATTTCCACCCAGTCCTTAAAGTGAAATTCTAATCAACAATTTCCAGTTAATTGCATTGATGATTTTTCTGAAAGCCTATTACCGAACGTCTTAGGCTCTGGTTTGATTTCTGCACTACTTGACACATCCCTTCAAGGAGAATTAAAAATTGTCCAAGGCCCAGTGTATCCTCAGAGGACCGACCAGGGCACGGTCTCTCCTCGGGTTCCGTAATCACTGCATTATATATTCAAAGTACAAGAGCAACATTAAGTACTTGTGTTTGTCCTTTCCGCACACTTTCTCCGCTGCTGCTAATTCTAATGTAGAAATGGTTTTGTGTAGCCAATCAATCAAGTAGCGGATCAGGGACGAGCTAAGATATGAGGCTGTAGAGCCAGAGCAGAGAGCTGCGAAAAGAACAGCAGGGAGGGGAGAACTGGGAATGTCTTCAAAGTGGACTGAGAGGGAGAGACTGGACTTTCATGTGGGCATTATCCAGGCTTTGAAAGGACATGACTGTCCTGTTTTGTCACACATGTGGAGATGAATTGTGAAAAGAGGGGAGAACTGTCTGTCCCTAATGTAGTAAAGACGTAGTGGGGCTGGGAGCTCATAACAGCCAAACAATCTACTGTAGGTGGTGGATTATAGCAGATTTGGCTCAGAAACGGACAGGAGGAAGGGAAGAAATAGACAAAGAGGGAAAAAAAATAAGGAGAATAAATGAAAATGAATACTGAGATGGAATGTGGCAGATAGAATGGGAATGAAGAAAATTAGGAGCCAAGTGACAAAGTGACAGATGGAAACACTCACAGCTTCACAGCATGTCTCTATCATAGTACAGAGAATGGCCGACCCTCAGAGATTCCCCCTCCGGTGAAGCAGATCACAGCTGTAGATGAGTATCAATGACAAGACTAAGCCCTGAACACAGCCTACTCTACGAGCAACTGTGGCTCAAGATTAAAATTGAACAGCTCACTTTCTTACACATTCACAGGCACACACATGTATAGTAGAAAAACCTTCTAGAAACATGTTTTTTCTCTAAAAGGGCCGTGGCCATTCATGAATAATATAGATAATGGTGAGTTCTGCTAAATATGCATGACCCAATACTTGCTTTCTTACTGTATTAATGCTCTGCCTCTAACTAAAGTGGTCTTGTCGGAGGGTAAATTGCCCAGTTTTACTGAACTGGGTCAGGACCTGAAGAGAGATCCTACCACACAGAGATACCACAAAGTGCAGTTTTAAAACTCCAAGTTCTTCAAATGTCAGTGCTTCATTTCCATCTTAATGCCTTATTTTGCACATACTGTACTTCTCTACAGATATCCTTATGCTCAATAAATATTCATCTGAACGCATCAAACATTCCTGTCAAATTTCTAAACTCTCTCTTCAAACTTCCAACCATCACCCTGCATCACATGTACAGTATTCGTCAGCATTATAATGCAATGCCAAACAAGGGACAGCTACATCTTTTTAGGCCATAGTATGTGATGTTCTTTATTGTAATTCATTGTATTTTAAGGTGTTCCTGTTATGTTTCTGTTATTTGCTACCCCTTGCTCAATGCAATCCAGTACAAAACCAGTACAACGTGTGGTCAGTATTTAATGCACGTCTGCTCTATGAAAATGTATGCTGCACAGGTGCACCTCCACCATCTGCATGTTCTACACCATTCTTGGTGCTTCCAAATGAGATTCGTCCTCAAAAGTGCTATTTCAACTCAAGATGATTTCAGCGGCTTTGATTTCCTTCACATCCTGCTGATTTAATTAGGAATCCTAATCAAACAGCTTGGAATGACACAAACTGAAGCTGAAATCAAATCAAAGCGCCATCAGCATGGAAGTCTTGTTAGGGATATGAGTAGTCAGGAAGCAGCTTTAACAAGTTGTGCATGTGTGTAGTGAAATCTTACTTTGTCTTCCTAACTCAGTGATGTCGTTTCCCTCTGGCAGACAGGAACACACACACACACACACACACACAGGCACACACAGACTCACAGTAGGTACGTGTCCAAGACTTCCCTCTTACCTAGAAAAACACAAGAGGAGACCAATTGTAGATGAACAAGCACAAAAGGCAAAAAATACTGTACATTTTTCAAAAACATTTTACAGCACACAGTAGTAAATAAAATAATAAGTGGGCTATCTCAATGCCATCAATCATCGATGTCACTTCCAAACAGTAATGTCAGGGTTATCCATCATGTGTACCACATACCATCACATAATTGAAATTGAACTGAACAATAGAGAAGTTTAAGTTTAAAACCATTTCAAAATAACACAAAAGTCAGTTTGATGACTTCCACTGCTTCTAAAGAAGGATGCTGCAGAGTAGCAAGAAGCAACAATGTAACATGAAAATCAAGAAAGATTAACAACAAAAAAATGTCTGTGAGAAGACATTGTACTGGACCATTCCACCAAGCATGAACCCACCCATGGATCAGGTTCTCAAATGTGTTACTATTTGTGAGGCTGAACAAAAAGTCCAGACCTCCCCAGTACAAGGATGTAGGTGAGCCCCTAGTCTGCATTCCTCCTGTGGTGATTCATTTTTCAACAGGCAGCTTGTACATGGTCTGCCGTGAGCCTTTTGAGAAATATGGGCCAAACAATCTGTCCACCTGGATGCATAAATCCTTGCTACATAGCCTGATTGTGACACTTCAAAACAGATTCAAAAAGGCCTTTTCTATTAATGACACTCCTAAACTGCAGAAGCAACATCCAGGAGTGTTAAAACATAGTTATATTCATCATCTTTGACTGAGTGAAGTTTTTCAAAGTGCCTTTTCAGGGTTGCACACAATCCAGAGCAGCAGACTGGAAGAAATGTTGGCTGTGTTTGAGGTTTGTCATCATCAGGTGGCAAAACTTAATAACAACGGCCTCCCGCAGACTGGACCGCGGGCAGGCAGATGTGTAAGTCCTTGTCATGATGAAAGAGTTGTAATAACATGGATCTGCACACAACCAAAGCCTCAGTAATCAGGGCCCCGCTGGGATAATAGTTCAGGCTGGAAAATGTCTTTCAAACCAGGACATTCAAAACAGATCACTCACCCCATAACTGCTTATAGTAATAAGCAGTATAATTATAATATAATTGCTACAGTTTTCATAGTCCAAAACAAATAAAGTGAAAAGTGATGTAGACTATCCACACACACACCAAATAGTACAGCTATTGCAACTTGCCACATTGTAAATTGTGCACACATACATGCACACACGCTTACTGAAAATGGAGCATCCCGTAGTTAAATGGAAACCCAAGAAAAAGACACCTCTTGGGTCCATTAAACCTCAGGACTAAGCCCAGGACTAAGTTTTGAAGGTAAGTAGTGTTTCATTTAAATAAAAATCGCAGATACCACCACACATGCCCACAAAAAAAAAACTTTTTTGTCTATAAAACATGCTGTATGTAAAAATATGTAAGAGCAGACAAATTGCATTACTTAACTTAGATTCCGCTCAATAAAAACACCAAGTGAAAGCTTATATATCACTGAAAGTCAGTGGCAGTAACTACCTAAAAACATGTGTACAGTTTAATGGACTCCAATGCAACAGCTCTGCAATAATCTAATCTGCAATATCACTGCAATATTCAGTTTTTATTGAGAGTGTTGTATTGAATTGCAGTATATTGAAATTGAAATTGAATTACATAAGGTAGAATATTGAA
Source organism: Oplegnathus fasciatus (assembly GCA_003416845.1). Taxonomy (NCBI): domain Eukaryota; kingdom Metazoa; phylum Chordata; class Actinopteri; order Centrarchiformes; family Oplegnathidae; genus Oplegnathus; species Oplegnathus fasciatus. The sequence continues at coordinate 58,620 of NTHP01000857.1, read as the reverse complement.
AAGATCAGCTCCTGCATTCGTACATTCATACAGCAAGTACTTATTTACCGTGCTGTTGCCATAATAATCCCATTACGATTACAAATTGAAAGCTGTAGAGTATACTGTATTTCCTTGAGTGTGAAGAGGTTTGAGAGAGTGTTAATGGAAATTATGTTCACAAGGGAGGTACACAGTGAGGTGCCTTCCTCGTGGAGGTATTTGTTCTGTCCATTCTACTTGTGGAAATGATTTACTGCTTCAGAGAGTTCTCACTGTGGGAAAATGGACTGAGGGAAATCAATTCCGAATTTGACCCTTTGAGGGCAAGAAATTGATCTCTGGCAGGAACAACTAGTCATGCTTCTTCCCTTTGCTTTCTTAGAGGATGCAGTAAACAACATCAGACATGTCTTTGTTTCACTCAGCGACCATGAAGAGAGAGTAAATGGTGTTTATGAAAACACAGCAGCAGCCGCTACATCATACAGTACATAAACTACATGTTTAGAGGAATGTATTCCATCTGTTCTATTTTCTTTTGGCTGAATTGTTATAAAAGACAGAGTTGTGTGCTAACACTTGCAAATTGTAGAAAAAAAAACCTCAGACTTTTAATTATTTCACTTGCAGTTCTATTCCTCTCAAATGTTCATCAGTCCACCACCAATGGAGAAAGGACTAAGAATTGAGAATGAATAAAAAAATAGAGACTAGTCAATCTGATCCATTACTATCTTGCAGGCTCGGTGACAAAGCAGCAGAATCAATGGGCAGGACTTCTTTTCTCTCTGTAAATAGCAGGTCCTTATCAGTGAGGCTGTAGGTAAGGCCTATTGAGCACAGCACAGCCTGTGTTGAATGAACCAGCTGTGGAGGCTTTCACACAGAGACTGACTGCAAGAAGCAGATTAACTGCGGTGGTTTACATCATTCATGAGGCTCGACTACAGGAGTAAATGATTTTAATTTTCTGAAAGTTTGGCACACAATACCTGGAACTTTATTCTATTTTAATTGGTTATTTCCATAGCAGCACTTCAGGATGTATCTATCTTACCATTCATCTTCCATTTTCAAAGACACAAGAACAATTATGACGTACTCAGAACTGGATGGAATTTCTGTATCGTCAGCATCATCAGCAGTCTCCCCCAGAAAAAGTGTTAGCAGAGCATGGACACAAAACTATCTACGCGATATGTAATGTATCATAACACACTCCATTACTTAAAGAAAGAAATGTAGTTTTTTTTAAACTTATATCATCAAATTCTGTTGAAGAAACTAAAATCAAGTCATTGTAGCAGCCTGATGTCACATATGCCTCCAGTGCCATAAACCTCCTCGTTCATCCAAAGAATTCATATGAATCAGCCATACAATTGTATCGACAGAAATATATTTGATCTTGATTTTGAGTGTAGTTTAGTGCATGCAATAATAGATTTTTAAGGCAGATAAAATAGTAATATTTGAGAGTTAAAAATCAAAACAAATCCGATATAAACGGAAACACATTTTTGTTAAGGGAATACTTATCTGACATTTTACAATTGAAAAATAAACTTGTCTTTCTGTTTCTTCTTTTTTGTTACTTATTGGTCAACGTAAATACCAATATTGGTATATCTGCGATGCACTAAAATTGGCCGGTATATCGACCTGGCCATTGGGCTATAGTTTTTTCCTGTCTGCTTATCAAACTAGTAAAGCAGTTCAAACACAAAAACATGTGCCCAAGCAGGCTGCCTGTTGGGGTCAGAGCTAAAAATGCAGTTGTTGAGTTGTTTCAGAATTACCAAGTGTTGGTAGTGGAGTGTTAGTAAATGTGTAATATTGACAAATTATATTTATTCAAACAGAATTATTAAAACTGTCCTCAGGACTTGAAATCATTGTCTGTAATGTCCATCAAACTCTGAATTCTTAACACCCCTCGACGCCTCAACAGCAACTTATTATTCCATCACCTTCACATTTCCCTGAAAGCACAATCAGTTCATGAAAACAGGCTATTAGTTCAGTAAGACATCTGTTAAGGAACTGGCCATTTATAGCAAGTGGTTATACAATTAGATTTAGCAGAAAAGGTTCAGCTCTTTGAGGGAACTCCCAAAGAACCGAAGCATAAAAGAAGATTCTGCTAAAACAAACAAGCACATACAGTACATGAACATTAAAACCAAAAATATAGCACAGGAGGTTGGGGTGGTAGGATTGAGCCAGTGATTGTGACACATGAATGAAACAGCTAGGAGCCCAACTTCAGTCCTCTGCCTGAACTAACACTGTGCTCCATTGTAGTGCGGCTGCACGGACAGGCGGTCCGCATATCCATGCAGCCGCACTACAGTGGAGCAATCAACAGATAGAAATACTGTTTTACAATGACTGTTATTACTGTCATCAGTTTAATGACTAGGTCCGCCACTGCAGTAACGACTGTAATTTAGTTTGTTTTAATCTGCACTTCCCCTGCACATCTGATCATAACTGTCGTATTATTTGTTAGGAGAGAGAAAGCACAGGGTTTAACTGTCACTCCCTCGTCCCTCGTGACTGATATGGACCGACCGAAGACACAGCCATCTGTTTAACATACAGGGTCTGTCAACACAACAGACACACGAGAGCCTGGGAGCTGCACTTGGCTTAGTGTGTGTAGACTCTGGGATCCGTAGCCTACTTTAGTTTGAGCTGCACATAGTGAAAACTACAGTAATTAGGGGAGTATCCCACAGAGGCACGTACATATACAGGTGCAAATACATGTATTGCGCTATAGGTGTTGTACAAGCACGTTTCACAATCTGCTAGAGCAGCAGTTCTAGACTTACCTTAGTCAACCCTCACACACACACACACACACACACACACACACACACATCCATACACACACAACATGAAAGCCATCATGGTTGTGATGATCCCTACCATAGGACGACCTACCAGAAGGTTTACTTTGGAGTAGAATAAATTAATGAGCCTCCCTGTTGCCTCACCGTGATTGTTGTTAGAATGATAATCAACAGGAGGTGAGACGAGAGGAGAGGACAGAGAAGTGAAGAGACGAGAGAAAAAGAGACGTTACATTAATATTCCGGTTTAAGATGTTGTGACAAAGTGCACTGTGATAAATTAGCATAATACTATTCTCTAGTTTCCAAAATCCGCTTGGTAATTTATGTGCTTGATGAATTAGACAGCTTGGATAGAGGAGGGTAAACTGGCCTCAATTTGTAATCTCTCTCCTCTTTGTCTCGTGTGTTCTAACTCTTATTCTCCACTCTCCCTTTGTCCCTGCCTATGCCTCTCTCTGAGCATTGAGAGATAGATGCACCATGGCTTCATCACTTTGATCAGTCTTGCTGAAATTCACATTCATAACATTCTGCCTCATTGAGACTGTCTTTTAGAAGGTAACTTGTTAAAGATGGAGAAAGTGTAAGAGAGAAAAAGACTGTTAAAACAAACAAACAAAGAAACTCCAACATTCACTGACTCACCAAAATGAAGACAAAGCCTCATGTAGCATAATGGTTTATTTCTCTTCAAAACAATCCAGTGAATATTTATTATTTTCACTTGTTTTCTCTCCACCAAAATGTCAGTAGAGAGGAATTGTGTTTACAAAAACTGTCTCTTGATAATACAAACTAATTTCACAGAAAGCTCTCACGAACACTTGTATATATTCTACAAGGAGGGACGGAAGGAGAAGAGGAAATAAGGACGAAAGGAGCAAACAAATGAATCATCATGTTAGTTTGGGCAAAAGATTTTAAACAAGGCTTTCAATTTAAACCTTTGCTACCCAACCTTGTGCCATTGATGATAGTATAGAAGTGCATGCAAGCTTTTGCTCTAGTCCAACACAGCAGCAGGTGATTTGACTAATTAGTTTCTCCCGTCTGATTGAAGGAGCGCTAATCATTGAAATTCACAGTTTTCATGAGTTGAGTTGGAAGTGCTGGAATGGAAGCCTGAGCCACATATGGCAAACAACTATACATGTATGTTGTGTATTGTACCATTATCTTTTCCCCTATTTTTTCCTGGCATTCCTACCTGCCACAATGATGATTGTTCCAATTTCTCCTTAACAAACATGGCTCCTGCTGTCTGATTCTCTCTCAGTATGCTGTGCGAGAGCATCCTGGCAAAAGGGATGACTTAGAGTTGCGATAACATATGCTTGCAGTTTAAACTCATATATTTCATGTATGTGCAGGGCCATGTTTTCTATCATAAAAGAGTATAAAGAGTATAATCCTGCATGCACAGATTCATATGACACCTTGGATAGCAGAACCTGTACCGCCAAATACATCTCAACCATTTGTAGAATAATGTTCTTAACTAACTAAGGTGAAACAAGTTTTTTATGTAAACTATAATGTACAATGAGTTGTCCTGATATACAAAAACAAGTGAAAAGGTGGAGTTGAAGCACCCATTGAGTCCATTGTTTTCTGTTCACACCATAAACAAACTGCACCTGCAGTTGGCTTGGAATAGGGCCGAGACCTGTAATTTCATAGCATCTTGGTTGTTGCTGTTTTCTGTGCAGTTGGAATGGTATTGTTCTCACCAACCAGAATAACAGACTTGGTGTGAACATACTCTAAGTCTACCGGGGAGTCAACCGTCAACCACTTAAGATTAGTAAAAAAAAAAAACACTGTGGGTCTTTGCTTTGGCAAACTTTCAGCAGCTGTTAGGCTTCCATTTAGTTTGCTCTGTGTAGGTGGAGGAGCTGGGCTGAATCTCCAGAGGGCTTTCCACCCAACCAATGTGTGAATTGCACCATCTGCTTGACTGGAATACCAATGACAGACAATTCATAACTTCAGACAAAAGTGGAAATACAGTACGGTAATGCCTGTAACATTACTCATAACACTGGGGCAAAACAAAATAGTGACATGAAAACATTTCTGACATTACATTTTCAAGTTGTAATCTCTAATTTTTTATGTTAAAATTACAGAATAAGAATCAGAATTTAAGTAGCCAAGGAATTTGATTTGGTGCAGGTGTCAGAACAGCAAAATGAACTAAAAGCTATAAAATAGAAAAATAAGATGAAGTATCTGAAGAAGAGAGATTACAAAAAAGCGTAGTGAAACTGTAAATACATTTAAACAGTAGGCGATAATATACAAATGTACCAATACATAAAAAACAAAGTTTACAGGGGAAGTAAGGTCCTGTGTGATGAGTCATATCTACATTGTGCGCATAATTTACTGGTAATGTTGCCAGATAAGTTCAGTGCAAACAGCGGTTTAGATAAATACAGCAAAGATGACGTAGCATCTGTTCTGTTTTATGTGAAGTTTCACCACGTTGCTCTTGGTATGAGGTGAAAATGCCATTGACCATCCAAGTATCTATATATACTGTGTATATCTACTCAACTGATGAAGCAACCCTGTCCCCTAGAAATTATGTTTATATACAACTAATTTGCAACAGCAGAAAACACAATGCCGACCGGATTACATTTTTCTATTGACATAATGAGGAAATGTTGCTAATGAATGTAACTGTTAGTCTCAGAAATGTTGATACTGAACAGTAAAATGCTCACTGACAATGTTTTTCATTTGTTTTCTGCCTACGTATCCAATCTTGCAATACAATATCTGCTTGTATTGACTAAAACATGATTTAACTTTTTATGGTTTTATGTTTAGGCACTCACAGCATCTGGTTAAGGCTGTAAAAGGATTGTGGTCCACAGTGAGTGGAGTCATGAGACACAGCATGATTATTAATATTTAACCACAATCTTTCCATGACATTAACCAAAGTGCCTTTATAAACCTAACCACAGACAGGACTCAGGATGTTAACCCCAGACTCTGGAGTCAGTAAATAATACAGCGCTTCATTCCCCCAAAGAAATCCATGAACATAATCTAGGGAATGACTACGTTTGGCAGCACAACGTATGTGGGAAAATAATTTAGTCATATATAAACGTAATTTCTAGGAGACAAGGTTAGATGAAGTTATTGTACATGTAACTTCTTCCACCAAACAACAGGTGTGTCTCAATCAGCCACATCAAAATTTCTTCATAGAGAGCATTTTCAACCATGTTAAATGCAGTTAAGTATTGTTTTACTTTCCACAACATGGATAAGACACTACTGTATATAGATGAATTAATGGATGTCTTTTTATAACTCCAAACCAGTTGCAATACAAGATGTTGAGAAAATAATATATGTTAAAAATGACAGTCACAGGAGTACTGAAAATCCCTACATAGGCAAATTGTAGTGGTCACATATTGAAACCATAGACTGTATAAACAGTCTATGATTGAAACTGAAACATATATAACAAATATGTACAGTAAACAGGAGTTGATCTCTACTGCTGTGTGGCATGTGACCTAATATGACCCTTGCAACAGTGTTCGGTGATTTAGCTGCTTGAAATTAATTTCTTTATGTGTGTGATTCCTGTGTATTGTTACTTACAAGACCTTAACCCAGTTAATCAGGGTTGAAAACAAAGGCAAGATGAATCATGTTGTGCTAAGAGTGGTCAGCCACGCTAATGCGGATAGCAGGGGACACATTAAAGATAAAGAGTTGGTTGGAGCTTTGGAGCTGTGAGGCTGCACAGGCTGGATAAAGCTGTGTTTGATATTAATTCATTATGCTAATTTAGCTGCTGTATTCCCATAGCTGAAGCCCAAGTGGGGGGGTTCGATGTCAAGTGAGTGTATGTACTGTATGTGCATGCATATGAGTGTGCGTGTGCAAGCATTGTTGCTGTATGTGTGTTCAGCTCAGTTTCTAATGACCTTAATGATATTTTCATTGCAGTTTTAATGAGGATGTAAATCCTTCAGAGGGAAAAAGTTTCGTTAGGATTAAACAATGTGTCTGGAAGTGCAAAATTTTATATTTCAGATAATTACTGTCTCATGGCGATTAGTATGCACACAGGTGGAAGGACAGATAAAAATACATGAAAGAGAAAAAACTTGAAAAGGATTCCAGGCAATATAGTTTCACAGTCCAGGCTTCATAATGTGTGTTCACAAAAAGAAGAGGTTATTCAGAAAATGTACCTGATGGTATCAGTGAAACTGTTCATCAGAGATAAAGTTCCTTTTGGGATGAAAGCAGAGCTCGGGTTATTATTGTACATCTCTGACCTGTCACTCATATTCAGTATGTATCAGGCCGATGAATAACCTCGAGGGTGAGTGTGTACTGTATGTGTGAGTGTGTGTGTGAAAGAGAGAGAGAGATGAGTAACAATATGAAGTCTGCAGAAATGGACATATGAAAGTCAGGTTGTGGACTGACAGCTCATATGAAACCCTGCTCATATGAAAGAGACCAGAGAGACCATCAATCCACTGAGCTCTACTTCAGTGAGCCACCACTCATGGACCAGACTAACTAATGATCCACAGTCACAGTGAACAGCAGAAACATGGTCGTCATTCAGCTGATATTGAAAAGTTGCTCTGTTCATTATGTGACAGATTAAATCCATTACTGTGAAACAATAACATCACTGGAGTTAGCAGTGATACATCGTGTTAGCAAATGGCTGCTTTGACCGCCACTGACTTTGCTGTGATATTACACTGATGATTTTCAGAACACATTAAACCCTGATGAATGTCATTACAAACAACAGCTTTGGTGCAATTAGTCATCATGTTTGGTTCATAGAGAAGACAACATGATCATGTCATGTCCCTGATATTGTAATGTAATATTTCCATGTTCAGATAGAGAAGACATGCTAAGAATAAAGCTGGAAAATGCAGATGTCAGTCAGTGAGTTTAATTATGTCATCAACAGAGGTGTGGACTTGTGTCAGACTCCAATAAGAAATCTGATAACTTTAGGCTTAGGCTGAATTTGCTACAGCGCCCCTGACTGGCTTTTTCTCCATAGCAACCGCAGCAATAGCTCATTTGTATTGTAGTATATAGACCCATCTGGAGCGTCCTGTGTTCTTATGTTAAGTAACATTGAGGATATTAATTAAAGAAAGAAATCGAATTTTTTTGAAATCATACAATGACATGTCATTGTAATCAGCAGTGGAAGGATTAATACTCATTTGGTTTTATGTCAAACTTTAACGAAGCCGCGTGTGTTTTTCATTGCATCACATTACACTGCAGAGTCAATGAAGGTTGAAGGCAACAGCTCAGTGGTCTTGAACAGAACAGAGCTCTCAACATGAGAATGACTTTGTAAATACGGGATTACTGCAGCCAAAGCTGAACACAGCCATGTCTGACAGTGGAAGCACACAGCTTGAGATCAATGGAGCAAAAACATCTTGTTATTCAGTGACAGAACTGTATTTCTCCAGAGCCTGAAACACAAGCACTCTGAGGAGAATGCGTGACTGAATGAAACACTATGCTTTTGTATTGAGTATGAGATGTTGCTTTTGTTTGAGATAGGGTAAACAATTACCATTTAGATTGCATTTTGACAATGGAGACACTGACTATACAGTTGTTTTTTTGTTTTTGTTTTTTATCTTTTACTTTTTTCCTTTGCAATTAAGGCGAGAATAACAAGATGGTGTTCTTGAAGCATATACAACAACGACTTTATTCTGTCTCATTAATATTGCAGTATTAATTGTAGAGTCATCACTACTTTTAGTTTTCCTACAAAAACAAAAACTGTGGTAGAGCAGAATGAGCTCAAACAAACACACAATGATACATGATCCTAAACCAGGGAGAAGCCTTAATGGGATTCAGGAAGCGAAAAACAAACAAAAAAAATAGTCCCAGGCCCAGCCAAGCCCCCAGCACTTTAATCACATAAGCTCGTTCTCATAAGGACACTCAATTCAAGAGGACAATAATAAGCAGTAATTAGATTTTTGAGCGGCAACCATTGAAAGAACATTAGCTGAAACTGACGTTCTTCCCTTACTTAAAAATGCTAATTTAGCCACATAATCCTGCTTGAGTTGACTGAGCTATCTTCCTTTGTGAGTTAGTAATATACAGGGACTTTGCAACAGAGATGGTCACTAGAGAAGTTTCTATTATGCAAAGACGGTTTTCAGAGAGCCCATTTCATAAAATGAGAAGCAATGATGAGTCCAGAGCATGTATCAGTTAGAAAAACATAACCAGCTAACACTACACTGAAATTATGAACTTGTCAACAACACACATCCTGTCAGTTCACCTTTGAACTGACCATGAGAACAATTTTTCCACTTAACAACTGATATGAGCTAGGCTCATGACAGCAACATTTACCATTTTGATGTGACTGCTACATGAAGCCCAGTCTTTTTTGTTATGGGATGGGATGGAAATGTTGGTCAATCCACCACTTTGGTCCACACTGAAATACCCCAACAACTATGAAATGGATTGCTATGAAGTTTAGTATAATTGAAAATTTGACCATGAAATGCACACATTCATGGTCCCCAGACGATAAATCCTAATGACCCCCTGATCCCATGCAGGTTGACAGTTTTTGTTTTTTAGTGAAATGTCTTGACAACTATTAGCTGGATTGCTATGAAAATTAGTACAGATATCCACAGTGCCCAGAGGATGAATCTTGATGACTTTGTTAGTCCCCTGACTTTCCATCTAGTACTGCCAGCAATGTCAAATTAAGCCTCAGCTGTAGTTTGTGTTCAGAGCTAATTAGCAAATGTTAACAATCTAAAGTAACATGGTGAATCTGTGTGCAATAAACAGAACCACAATGATGCATTCTGGATTCCCTCTTAATGCTTCTGTTTGTTAGCCTCCTAAAGAGCTTGCCAAATCCAGTACAAAAAAGAGCCCAAACATATTCTCATACAGTAAAACATACGCCAGTCTTTATAAAGAGCATTTACACAAGTCTGAAATAATAAAAAATGTACTGCTGCAGTGCTATACTGCCATTGTATGTGTGTGAATGCGTCCGTGCGTGTGGGTGTGGCATGCAGTATGAGTGTGCACTGTATGTTTAACCATTCTTGGTATATAATAACTGGGATATTTACACAGAACAATCAACAATTTAACTACAATCGTGTCAACTTTGGCTGATGGCTAATATTCAAAGTCTGAGAGCCCTGTCTAGTTATCGTTGGTAATTTCATGACATTAAAGCTTCCATGCTTTATCAGAAGGATTACCATGGTGCAAGTCTGAGCAGCTCTACTGCAGCCTTTGCAAGAGGCTACCTGCTGGGTTCTCAAAGGCCAGATGGTTCCACAGTGACAGTGCTATCAGGCCGTTCACACACAATCTCTGAATGACACCTTGGAGATCAATTTCTTCCATTTAGCTAGAGTGGAGTCAATAGAGCGTATCAAACTTCTCAGCTCTTCCAGGCTGAGCCCTCTGAGCCTAGGCACACTCCCAAGAGTTTCAGCCGCTCTTTGGCTTATCAGGCTACTGTGGCACAGTCTGTGTCAAGGTCCATTTCAGTCCTTTATGCAATAAAAGTGTGCTCCAGCAGGTCACTGAATAAGGTATCAACACATTAAAGGTCTCAAATCAATAGCATACAAGACATCATAAAATCGAACAACCCCTCCACTTAACCCTAACCTTCCATTTGAGCTCATTACATCCACATAAGTCAGTTACAATTAGTGTAACAAGTTAGCACTGAGAATCTAACCTTCTTAAAACACGTCTTCTAATTATCGAAGAAAATCTGAATTTTGCTGGAGCCTCACTCAGCTCTGTGCAAACAGCTCCTTTCTGTGATATTGTTCTCAAACTCCCCTAACACCATCCTCCCCACGGCTCTGGAGGAAGGAACATAATGATGGTTCCAAATGTGACTTCTGAGCACAGCATCCAACCACAAGCTGAGGAATTCACAATCTTTGGTTCTCATATACTGACTTGCACATCAGCTGCAATTCTTTAAAACTACATCAAAGAAAGAAACCCTTACTGTGTAACACACTTCACTCACTTCATCTCACTAATTATTTTCACTGTCATGTGGCCGCTACATTAATGCTTAATGTTAACAGCATCCTACAGGATTCCGGCAGCACCAGTGGGGGGCGATTATACTTCTGTTTTCACACCGCGGACCATTATACAGTTTCAGCACATTAGCACATTAGAGAAAAACATCATCTGTCATACACACAGCTTTTGCATTAATGCCCCAAACTGTTCTCCCCTCAACCTTCACATACACAGATATTGGGTCGAGGCTGCAGCATAGGGTCACAAAGAGCATCTGAAGGCTGATTCTGTTACAATAATGTGCTTTTTAAGGGTGCATAGACTTGTTCCAAGGCTCTTCATTCCAAAGGATATAGACTGGGATCCTTTGGAGATTAGATTTAGAGGAGAAATGGTTCCACTGGGGAGCTGCCTGATTAATATGCCAGACTGCAGGCTTACTGAGTAGCGTTTCCTAAGTAAAGTGATTGAGTTAAGTATAGCTAAGCCAAAGCCTGGAACCTATACCGTAATAAATGCAGCTTTTGGAGTGGCACCCTATGTTGCTTCTACTCTAAGACTAAGCACCCAGCTGAGAAATAACACCTTGCCTCTGGTTACAGATGTGGGCAGGTTTAATGTTGTTATAGATTAAAATGGTTGTATGTGACCTTGAGGATATAAAAAATGGGCTGCAGTTTGTTTTATTGTACATTATATTAAGATTTCAGGTCATCCTCCCATGCTGCAAAGCGGACTAGCAGTCCTCAGTTGTTGTAGTGAGATGAAATTGAAACAATTTCTAAAGCCTGAAAAAAGACAGCAATGTGGAAATATTGTTTAAATTATTTATGCGAATGAGTTGCATTAATGAAATGAGACAAATGAGGTATGCTTATGTTTGTTAGTCATAAACTTTCACACCTATGTGATTTCTCGTGGCCTTTGTGTCTTAAAAAAACATTTGCTGTCATGTAACTATATTTACAGCAAAGGCAGATACTTCGTACAGTAAAAAGTTGAGGGTACTTTTAAACATGCAGGGGAGCAAGGTACCCTCACTGCTGGATGGCGAGCCCGTAGGGACAACATAAACAAACACAGATTAACAGAGAAATGACAATGGTGAGTACAAAACTGAGCATTTTTAGTACTGTCAGTTGAACAGGTCATAGATTTACACTGTGTAAGGCATCCTCTTTCTTCTCTGTTCAGCCAGCTTAAGCTCTTACACCCGCGCCCTTCCCCACCCTTCACCTTACAGTCACACTTTTCATGCACAGCTGTGTCTGATAGCTGGAACAGAAACCTTGGTTTTGGTGGGTGCTGCAACACAATTTAGGAGCGTATTTTTGATATATTTCTGTTTCATCAGCTCTGCAAGGACACCCTATTTGACATGGTCTCTGGTGCCACTGAAATTTAGTGTTTATAACCTAGGACAGGAGGGACAATTTATTTTTTGTAAAGCTGGGATTTTATTTCGGTAGGTATGGCCAAACCTATAAATCCCAGCTTTACAAACCACCAGTAACCGGACTTGAATTGCATTCAATTAAATCATACTGACTAATAATATTTGGAGAAAAAAAGCTAAAAAACATAATGACTGTAAAAACAGGGTTGTTGTAAGTGAGAGGACAAGGCATTGCCAGATGATCAATCAGACCAGTGAGTTCGCTGTTTAAACACATTATCTGAACCACTTTGGAAGTGGAAACATGGCTGAAAATACTCAGAATGTAAATTGCAATAAGGATACATTGCATTGCAATCCACAGCTAGGTTTGAAGCTGAAAAAGGAGAAGCTTTCTTTCCACTCCCATATAAATCTATGAAGATATCTGTCCATATAACCACCCATCATTATAGTCAGGAACAGACAGATAACAAGAACTAAAGATAGATAGCTGGATAGCTAGACAGATAGATAGATAGATAGATAGTAGAAGCTCTTACTAATCACACATTTTAATTTGTATTTGAGTGGAATCCTGCCAGCTTTAAACCACAGAAGCCTTGATCAATGCAGCGCTGCTGGAGCAAAGTGTGGTTGTGGACTGAATAATAATCCTTTCATCTTTCCATTCAGTGGAAAAATAACAGTCAAAAAGACAAACAGAGCATGAATACACTCTCTGCCAAAAGTACAGAGCAATTACTGTTTGACCTTATGTGAAGCTTTCTGCTTATTAATGAGTGTAGTCTAATTACTGAAATGATATAAGTCAATCAGTACGCCTGGTTTAGAGAGATACAGGCTAGCTTTCACTGGAGATAGAGGGGTATAGAAGATATAAAAGCTAAATACTCTTTAAGGCGCACACTCACACATTTCACCACTTACTGTTGCACCCCAGTCAAATACCTTTATATGTATTAGCAGCCTCCCAGTGGCTGTGAGAGAATGATCACTGCCTAAATATACTTTAGTAGTAATACAATCAAGATATCAAGCCTGTCTTATGTCTTAGCCTGTCCCACTGTTGGGTTGAGGAAAACAGGAAACACAAATAAACTTAGATAAAATCCAATTGAACTAGGTTTCCTCCATGAAACATATCATCCTCCCATCACTGCGTAATTAGAGAGCAGTTTGTGGACCCCTAATCTCATTCTGAAACCTCTTCCTTATTTGACTGCATTAGGAAGTAGATCTGACGTTGCCTGATAGAAACATACAACCGCAGAAGAAAATAATTACACTAGAGAGGACATTCACTGTGAGGTGGGAATGACTGAAGATAGAATGCGTGAGAGAAAAAAAAAAGAGAAATTGAGGGAGAGGCTCTCTAAACCTCAGGGCTCCATCTATGTGTCTCCATGGTGAATGATCACCTCAGGCAGTGTCAGCAATAGAAATATGAAGCATATGGCTGGCAGGATTTTGAATGTGGCAACTGCATTTTATCTTTTTACACACATAGGCATACCTAAACTCAAGCAAGGTGCCAACCTATATCTCCTAACTGACACATTTGAAGTATTTCTGGGAAGAAATGGCAGATTATAAGATTACATATAACATATTGGCTGATTGGGTTACTGATTGAACTTAAGTATTAGTGATCTGATTAACAATAAGTCTTGTTGAATTTATGACACAAATTTGATGGTATATTAGGACACATCTACTAAATGCAGAGTTGAGCCAATATAAGTTGTACAGTCTCTTTTCAAGTCCAGTTTACCCAGGATATACTGAGCACTAGTGCCATTGTCATCCCTCTGGCTGAGACAAATACACACATGCACAAAGATTCCTAGAAAAGGAGAAAGACTAGAGAAAATGAAAGTATCAGTTTATAGAGCATCAACAGTGTCATCCTGTGATGATGTCTCATATTACACTTTGAGTAATGACTGTCCTGGAAAGATCCACATTGTCTCACTCTTTGTTTTTCACAGACCCAAGACTTTCAGTGTGAGTACTTTGCATTTTTGCTGAGTTGTGTGTCTTAAGGTGGCTCAAGAATGCATGCTGATCTGTATGAAAAATCTAACCAATATCCAGTAACTCACCGTGCCGTGCATTTTTGACGTGACCTGAAAGTACAGTATCATTTCCTGTGCAAAATAAGCCAAAATATGTTCCCGATGGTTAAAAAGCAGTCTGAGCAGTGAGACATACCAATGGGGTGGGTCAGCTAGTCAGGTGCAGAGCAGAGCAGAGCAAGAAGAAACACCTTCATATTAAAAAGGTTAAAGTGGGCAAATTCTGAAAGTTTGTTTCATGAATAGTTTGACATTTTTGGAAATATGCTTTTTTTCACTTTCTTGCTGAAGGTTAGATTAGAAGATTGACATCAATTTTCATGTCTGTAAATTAAATATGAAATTACAGCCATTTAGCTGAGCATAAAAACTGGAAAGACGGGAAACAGCTAGCCTAGTTCTGTCCAAAGATAACAAAATCAGCCAATACACGCACCTCTAAAGCTTATTACTTTCCACGTTACATCTCCTTTGTTTAATCTGTATAAAAACCGTAATATAAAAATGACAATTTGCAGTCTTACTAGGGATTGTGTGCCAAGAAGTTCCTGCACCAGGGCATGAAATAGTCCAGGACTGAACCCCGGTAAAACCACAACATTTAATTTTTAACTTAACTTAACAAACAAGATATAACATGTTTTTTAACAAGAGCTTTCGAGGTGCTGGTAGGAACGAGGCTAACTGTCTCCTCCTGTTTTCAGTCCCTCTGTTAAGCTAAGCTAACTGGCTGCTGGCGGTAGTTTCATATTTAGTGTACAGACAGGAGAGTGGTATCAATCTTCTCATCAAACGCTTGGCAAGAAAGCAGCACCCATTACTCCAATATAATAAACTTCCCTTGTAATATATAACACAGCCCATAAACCAACATCAAGTCCGAATGAATCATCCACTGGAATGCATTTGTACAGCTGGAGAGATTTTGTCTCTTACCCAGACAAACAAACCACAGCCTTTCATGGTTTAAACCAGAACTAGGGCTGTATACTAAAGTATATTTTGCACCATGCCCACTGTGTTCCCACATAAGCCTTGTTTATCCAACTAACAAATGGTGTTTTTCCGGTGCATTTTGGTTCTGAGGCCAGAATCAGCTCACCGTACACTCTGCTGAATCATCTCCATACATCATCAAGGATGACTCACTAAACAGTGATTAGTTGTCTCTCTATGTTGGCTATGACTTCTACCTGGCAGGGATCAGGGCCATTACACTTTATCATTTCTAAAGGTAACACTGTGAACTGATGGGCCAAGACTTTTTTTCACCTTCATTCTTTAGATGGGTTTTCAGAAAGTGAGAGTTTATATGCTTGCAAGTTTGTCTCTGGCTTCACTTCCAATGACATTGTAATGCAATAATGAGATGCATCCTATTTGCAGTTAATTAAAAGTTTCAGTGCATTTATTCTCAAATTAAACATAGCTTTAGGCATAATTCAAAGTCAGTGGAGTGTTGCTTCATATCATCATATCTTGAATAATCTCACACCAAACATTGATTATATAAATAAAGCACATATATGCTGCAAGTATATGACAATGTACACATTAGCAATGGTCCACATATTGCAGTTCACACATGTTTTCATACATTCAGCATATTGTTCATTCAGTGCCGTCTGCAATCCCATTTAAAATCTACAGAATGCATAAAGGCATACATACACACACAGTAGGCACAACTTCTGTCTAGCCATGCTCCCAAAAGGTCATTGCACAGTGAATAAAATGCTTGAACATTATATATGCTTCTGAAAATGCATTACTGTTTTTTTGAATGTTCTGCCCTTCTGTGTGTGTGTGTTGGGGGGGGGATTATTCAGCTAAAACTGTGCTGATTTTTGTTGTTCATACATTATGCATTACAATCTGCTGAAGGTCAGACTCCTCAGATCTCTAAATGTTTGGACATACAGTACTACAGGTGGATGCAGCGTGTGACAGACGGATGCTACCTATGACACTACAGACAGTACTTTGCTCCCACATAGCTAAGCTCACCCTGCTGTGTTGTCTGGGTATATGTGAAAGAGTACTCGGAAACACTATCTGACTTACTGGAAGAGTTTGACAATTATTATATTTATTTAGGGCTTTTTACAGGTTAAGATTACAGCCTGTATATATCACACAATATATCATCATCATTTAGCAAATAAGGACTCAACACATGCAGTTCATGGTCAGCCCATTTGTTGGAATAAAATGTTACTCAAACAGAAAATACAATCACAGAGTCACTGAATGTAGTCAAAAATGTGGAGAAATTATTTAAAAACCAAGTAAATATTTAAAGCATGTTAAATAAATTTTTAACTACAAAAACTCTCTTTAATATTACAACAATGAATGTTCTCTTATGTTAAAATGTTCATTCTTCCCACTTATAAATGCAGAAAGTCGCTTTTCACTTCCTAGGCAAATTAATATTAGCCCCTCTGGGTCCCACATTGAATTAATTAATACCAGTCCATCACTGAATGTTTGGCCTCTACAAAATGTCTGGCCATTTGGGCAGGACAAGAAACATCTTTCTCTGCTTTGTTGTTTAACCAATGACAAAAATCTATTCACCAAGATGCTGATGAAGGCCTTTGTTAGCCAAAACATCACTTGATTTATTTGCATAAAACAAGTACATAAATCAAAGGGTAGAAGTGTTATCTAATTACTAAAGCCATTTGTTATCCTGGGCTCTACTGATGCTTTTATTTTTCATTATTAGACATCCTGGAAATCTTACCAAAGAGCACCTACAGCCTTTTCTTTAAGTCAGGCTATTTGTTTTAAACAACTGACATTCAGATTCTCTATATAAATATCAGGCCAACAGCCGCCTTAACTGCAAAGCAAACAAAATAAATGATAAGTACACTAACTAAATGTGCCTGCCAATGTTCTTCCCAGTATTTATTGTGCTAGTCGGCATACTTGGGTGCTCAGGACATTCTGCTGCCTGTCCGTGGCTTCCCCAGGGTGTTGAACCACAGCAGGTAATCACAGGGCTTGCTGAGTGTTTCATTACCCTGAACTTGTTTGGCCATGCTGGGCTTGGCTCTGCTGGGCGGCAAGCCTGTTATGCCATGGCTGAGTGGGCATGCTGTTCACCTCAGTAGACCAGACTTCTTCTGTTACATAGCTTACATTCTCAAAAGTGTTGGTTGTTTGTCATGTTTTTGATCATATTCAGGAACCTGATGTTTACAGTAGACGAAACATACAGTAAGCTGGTAGGGGGTATCCCTGTACACTTGGCTCCAAGTGCAGGAGAGACTGATTTATTTAAAAAAAAAAACACGTTCAGTAATGACTGCTTGGAAATCAGTGTTTGCTAAATTTGGCCTCTTTCTACTGACTGCCTTTTTTTTCTTTATTGAAGAATACAAGTCTAACACACATCTCAGAGATCCAACTGCATTACGGTATTCCTAGCCATACTGTTATTGATAATAAAAAAAGTTTAGTTATTATATTATAGAGGAAAAACAGAAGCACAATTCAGATCAATCAATATCCCCATCTCCCCCTCCCTTCCCCCCGCCTACCCATAAGAATCCGAATAATGTTACCAGTTGTACCCCTTATACAGCAAACAAACTCTCCCTATCAATAAGCCATTGATTAAACAAGACAAAAAGTGAAACAAACACTGAAAGAAAAGGAAAAAGAATGAAAGAAAGGGGGGTTTAGTCTGGTGATAAGACCTTTAGTGAGTTGAAATAAGTTACAAAAGGTTGCCATTTCTCAGAGTTCACCTCATACCTGATCTTTTCCAGTTTTTGGTCACTGTGTACGGGAGACATGAGTGACAAATAACACCAGACTCATCAGCAATGTCATACCTTCACTTTCATTTCAGCATGTAGACCATAATTATGTGGTAATCATCATATTCTTTGTTTTTCTCTAACACATCACTACATGAGTCGAGTCAGACATACTTGTGCACATGGATAAAAGATGATTTGAAGTGTTCACATGACGTAAAATCCAGCATTATTTTAACTTCTACCTATCCACCCATTCACCTATCCATCCATCAATCCCAATAATCCATATCAACTTGCTTGTGTTATTTGGTATCATCAACATACTGTATATAACATCACATTTTTAATTACATTTGTAAAACTGGAAGCACATTACGGTCAGACAGAGCCACAACTCACTGGAGCTGAACAACGACGTGGTCATGTATCTGGACTGTGGTGCTGCTGGAAATGCATACCATATTAATAAAAGAGCTTTTAGCTAACTGAACAGAAGTTAAATGAACACCAGGCCTTACTAATAAGCATCTAGGTGATAGACGTCCAGTATCCACATGGTTGACAACACAATTCTTTATGCAGTGTTTGTGATGTTGGAGGGAAACACACCTTCACTGCTTGCCCCCAAACCATCACCTCACTTCTACCAACAATTATTTCAGACTCCGCTTTTTCTTTCCTTTTGATAAGAGTACTGTAGCTTCACATTTTGTTATACAAACTAATTGAACCAAATAATGAATGTATTATGTTCAAAGGCTGCGATGAAGATCAAAGTAGAACTGCTCATCAAGCCCACACAGCACTGAGAGCAAGTTAGACTGAGAAAATTACTGTAGGCTAAAACTGGCCAAAATGAAGACAATTTAATATGGTCTCTGGCAGAGCAATATATCTCTAAATTGGTTTTGCATTTAAAGCGAAAGATACATGGATAAAGGAGAATAAAAAAAGCAGGCGAGGAGAGGTTAAAGAGGGGAGGCTCAGACTGTGACTGACTGATTAAAATGACATTCAAGGTGTCAGATGTGGTGCTGTAGGGAGATTTCATATCCTCTCTTCTCATATACTGTTCCTAATGGACCTGATTTATAAGCCTAATATAGTCCACTGGACCTCTGAAATGGCATTTTAGAGGTCTCAGCTAAAGTACATGTTAAGTAGAATGAAGTGAGGAATGAGGCTGAAGGATTCTGTTACATCTACACCTAAGAGGCTGAATCTATTTTTGTCACTGCATAAATGAAAGTCCAAACGTCATATCAGTGTACGCGAGGACTGACACTTAATATGCTTAGATAAATAAATATAACACGGATATCTATTTCCCTATCACTGTAAAGACGTTCAACATGTTAAACGCGTAGAGCATTAGTATCAAAAAGGGTGGCATTGTTAAGGATACATGAACATTCTGTTTTAAAAAGCATATTAATAATGCATTTATAAGCAGATTGTGCCGCAGATTAAGGGACATCTGCAAATATCAGGTGAAAACATTCAGCACACCTTAGTTGAATTAGGGTAAGGGTAACTCGATTAACTTATCTGTATTGTCTACATCTGTTTGAGTTACTGCACACCGTGTAAATGCTTTAATCAAACTGTTACTTTACTCACGGCTGTCAGGTTATATTTAAACTTAATGGCTGACCAAGTGTAACACAGACAGCTGCTATGTACCTGCAGGATGTTATCTACCAGAGTGTAGTCTTATTCCACGGAGGACATGCGCAGCCTGTGATAGTCTAGTCTTCCCTCATTTAAATGGAGTGGATAAAACATCCCACACACCTCTTAATATAATGCAATGCCATTCAACAGACAGTGGTGGAAAGCTACTAGTACATTTACTCAAGTACTGTTCACAGGGTACAATTTTGATCTTTTTTTAATATATTTTAATCTCAATTAATCTTTTCCTGTTTAAATAAAAAATATATATATATATGATGCATTGTGTTGATTACACCAGCTGTTCTGGATTTTTTTGGCTTGTGACCCCTTTACAAAAAAACAGTGCTTAGTTGGGACCCCTTAACACATTTCAGGTGTCAGTGATTTGTCATGTTGTTTCAGATTATCAGTTCACCAAAATTAGTAATTTCCTGCAACATTAATCATCTAACAAACCCTCAGATTTATTTTGTGACCTTTTGGAGGGGCTTGACGCCCAGGCTGAGAACCACTGGACTAAACTACCAAACAGTATATAAGAGTTAAAACTCTAACTCGAGGAGCAACATTAAAATGCTGTTTCCACATTGATGCATCTGTATTATCCAATAATGTAAAATATAATAATATATCAATTAAAGGGGCATTCAACATTCAAGAATGAGTACTTTTACTTTTGATACTTCAAGTACATTTAGCTAATACTTCTGTGATTTACTTAAGTAGGATTTTAAGTCCATAACCTTTACTTGTAATGGGGTACTTTCACATTGTGGTATTGGTACATTGTGTTTCAGTAAATGATCTTGGTAGTTCTTCCACCATTCTCAACAGCACAGCAAGAAAATCAACATTACAACCCTCATTGCAGGGCTGTTGTATTAGACTATTTTATTTGATATAACCCATTACAGTCTTTCCTTCGCAGACCGAGCGATACAGCAGAATGTAAACCTAAAATGCCCATGGTATATTATACATGTTCATTTTTTACTGTGGAGGATAGCAAAAATAAAGAAAATAACATTTCTTTTCTTCAGTGTGTTGATGGGTGGACTGGGTGGTGTGCTGAGGAGAAGACATACACACACACAGTCAACGCACACGGACACACAGCGTGGTTAATCCCGAGCTGTGTGTCAGCTGGCATTTTCTATTCTAGAGGGAAATGGGCTGTGACAGACATTACTGCAGCACACACACTCTGAATAAGAAAGTAGCCTCAGCTTCTATGCAGGAAACACATTCAAGGTTATACACAGCACTCTGAACAAATGGAAGACAAGAAAGAAAGAACTAACGATAGATAGATAGATAGATAGATAGATAGATAGATAGATAGATAGATAGATAGATAGATAGATCTTGTTGCCAAATAATGACTTTGACAAGTACATCAAATAACAGCACATGCAGCTGACAGATTGCTAATCAGTAGATTTCTTACTATTGCATAAGAAAAGAGTAGGAGATTCCGGCAAAGGATGACTTCCTAGTCATCACTACACACTTTGCACTCTAATGTGCACCAGTGTTGAACTAAAGAAAGACCTTCAGCACCATTCTACCACTATAGGGCGTTGAAAGTCCAAACTAACATGTTAGCTCACACGGCTACAGAATCTGAAAACCATTATTCATGTTTCCATGGATATGACAGACTGACATACTCGGTCTCCAAAAACCACATTCGTCAAGCATGGGCAAAAGCAAATTTATATGCCATCACATGCACATGCCAGATGTGGAGGTGACAAACACATAGTATAAAGCTAAATAAAGCTGTTCATAGGCATAAAGTCACTCATAATAAGGACCTCTTGGTACAATTATGCATCTGCTGCAGTGGAACAACATGATCTACACTCACCGCTCAATCAATCTGTATTTTCTTCTCTGATGAATTAAGCCAAAATGCTTCATTTTATATCCAAAACTGTACATCTGCAACATGTTTAACAATTTAATTACAACTATCTGGCAGCTGCCACCAAGTCCCATGCAAGTCCCAACACTGCTGCTATGTTTATATCCATCAGAAGAGCACTGATCACACAAAAGCTGGAAAATTGTGAAAATCAGTAGAACCAGGTGTTTACCATTCCTCTCCTGCATCCACCACGTCAATAAAATTCAGAGCTCTGACCATATCTACCCTCACATTTTGTGACTAACTGATATCCTTAACAAAGTGAAGACGGTCACCACCTGGAAGAAAAATTAAAAATAAAATACATTTTAAAAGAAAGGAGTTAGGTCGGTATGGATGATGGGAGCACAGGTTCCAACTGTAGATTAAAAGAACTAGGACTTGGTTTGTGGACATGGAGCTGGATACCCTTCCTCCATGCACAGGGTTTGATAAAGCAATTAAACAAGTTAAAATAATGGCTTTCGTATATAAAACAAACTTTGGAGTGTTGTCTGGCAAGGACAAATGAGAGTCTTCCACCAAACTGTGATAAATGGCTCACTTAATGAAATGTTGAATGATGAGTTGTTTGTGTTGTTTGCATGTGATGGCCAGAAACAAATGTTTAGTTGGCCCTGATGGGCATCTCTAGTCATTCTTATTCAACCCCAAATGAAAGCCAGCTGTCCTTAAAGAGACGAAAAGGACAAATGGAGGGGGGGAATCAATAGATTATCAATGTTGACATGTTCAGTTGGGCCACTGATGTCATTTGGTTTTGTCAGTATCACATAGCCATTTTGGTTTGAGTTTAAACTCCTTCAAATTGTGTTCCACTAACAGCACTTGCTCAGGGATTACTAATGAGAATTAGTTTTTAACAATATTGAAAGCAAAAGTTCAATCAGGAAAAGTACTTTTTTTTTACTCTCTTCATTCATTACTCTCTCGAAGCCACACCACTTGGCTTCGACACAGTCATGTAATTTCCTGTTTTCTTTTATTATACCGTGAGAAAAATTACCGTACGAGTTAATTGTTTCTTTGTTCGCAGAGTCTAATCAAGTAACCCTACAGGGACTTATGCTTCATGTAATTATGGCAGAATGGGAAGAACAGGGAGAGATCCCATTATTCTGATTTGGAAGAGTTTACACTTTATTCTAAGATGCTTACCCCAACTACTAGCCTTGCATTCATACCAAGTAAATAGCCAAAATTAGCTTTTTTTGTTGTGTTACAAACTTGTAGCAGTTGGTTAACAAATGAACGCAGACACAAATAAACAGTGTATAGCTCCTTTAAATTAGCTGAATTGATTCTAGTAGTGTCAATATTTGATTTTATTTGGGTGTAACTGTGAGTGATGGAGGCTTTGCAGCCTTATTTCCAGTGGTTCGTTGACACTTCTGTAGTTCTCTTCGCTTTTCTTTCAAGTGTGAGATGTTGGAATTACAAGTGACGTGAACAGATTTTTCACTTGGCTGCTCATAATTACGGTCTGCACGAATATGATGTGAATGTGTCATTACCCAGCATTCTTTTTATTGATCTAAATAGTTGCAACCGCAGCAACAGCAAAAGACACTGTATGCAGCTGAATAGGTGCTACTAATATGATTAATTATGGCTGCAGGTATTCTAATTCAAGGGACGTGGTAAAGTGCAACTAAATGGAATGGAGCCGTCATTAATGTGGAGGCGGTAGTAGCTCAGTCTGTGGGGCCTTGGCTTGGGAATCGGAGGGAAGCCGGTTCAAGTCCAGCTCGGACCAGACAGTGATGGGGCTATGCGGCAGCCCCATCATTCTCGCATCTCTCAACATTAATATACATGTCTATAGGTCTGCGTGTGTGTGAAAAAAAATAACAATGGAATGAAAAAATGAATTTCCCCAAGGGGACAATAAAGTACTTATAATTACACCTGTGCAGTGTGTAAGTAATATGTACTGTTACTAACATACAACAAAGGGAACACAGCTAGAAATGCTTGACACCTATTTTTAATACGTATGTGGCTGGTGACAGAACCCTCAACTTTACCACTGAAAATTATGCATGGTTTTGGATCTAAGTAAGACACAGAGTCTCACTTAGATCCATCCTTGATGTCTTCACTGTCTACTTGTTTTTATTCAACCCATTTTGCATGAAGTCACTGGAAATACTGCAGTAAAGTAACACAGCATACAGATGGGCAGCCAGCCTTCTGGGCCTGCTGATCACTGACAATCCCCTGGTTTAACCACGGGAGCAATTAACAAAATACAATAACTGAGTGTGTGTTAGGCAACAAATGACGCTTCCCAGGTGCTGCTGCTTGCACAGATGATTGAGTCACCATGGATACTGGTCTCAAAGTCAAGGTGTAGTTAGTACTACATCACTTGGCAATTTAACACTACACAGCACTGTGTTTGTGATAGTCTGTGTTTGAAATGCCCAACAGTCATTCACTCTCTCTCAATAGTTCAGCCAGCCTCACCTCTAATTCCAGGCTACAAAACAAATGTGTTCTGCCTGTACTTTGTTCTTGACACAATAATGATCTCAGATTCATTGGTTTCTATTGATGTTGTTGCAGCTTTTGGGCTTTCACTGACTTCATCAAGGTTGAAGTTATATTTCTCCAACTGACTCTGTGGTCTTACTATTCCCCTGCAGTCTTCACCACAAAGTTAAAAAACAGGCTTTGGATTGATTCTGTTCCATGAATCAGTATTAGATATTAGAGATATTTAAAGGATGTTGATGAAGGTGGATTATTAGGCCGAGGAGGACATCTGACAACACTTTTACAATCCAAGCAAAGACTAACTCCTAAATGTCCACTAAAAATAATGAAATATGGAACATACGTATAATATTTTTAGTTTTTTTTGCATCAAGACAAGGTAGACACCTAGCTTTAAGGTACTTTCTAGATACTAGATAGTGTAAGCCTCTTCATCTAAAAGATATCCATATATTTTTTCCTAATGTTGTTGTATTTGTATTTGACTAATTTGTTTGGGCCAACCTCTAATCAGAGGATGTTACACAAATAATGGAAAGCCATTACATAGCTTCAGTTTTGTCCTTTAATCTATGCAGCTATATGCAGCACATCTGTATGCACTGTATGAACTTCCTCTTGGAAATACAGCATTTGCTCAGGTGACAGACTGACTTTGTGAAAGAGGTGTAACTAATAACATTAATAATGTCTGCATTCTATTTAGGTGTGCCAGTTCCAGGGGCCTGGCATTGTGCACACTGGAACAGAGGCCCCATTAATGTTATGGATTACACATGTGCTTCTGTTACTATAAGTCAAAATGTCTGTCAAGAAAGTAAAAAACTGCACTATATTAAGATACAAAAAGACTAAACGGCACCAAATGTGTCTATACAAAGACATACAACCATGGCCACTATTCATGAAAACAGTCCATGACAGGGAGCAGGGCCATGAGAAAGAGATCGGGCTGACACCATCATAAATCATGAAACTCGATACTCTGCTGAGCAACACAAAACACATACTTTGACATACGCAGCATACATAGACAGTCAGGAAGGAGCGTTAATAAATCATGAGCAAAAATCATAGGCTGTGAATTCACTGAGTCACCAGTTTATTTGATGCAATTCAATAAAACAGCTCTGCAATAAATCCAGTGACTGGGAAGTTTTCTGTCACAGTTTGTATCGCTGTCCCTTCCTCCAGCCGCATTACCACTGGCCCCTTAGTTGCCATTCTCCACCAGTCCACCAGATGCCCTCCGACTTTTCTCCTTGCTTTCCAGATCCTGCCACTCCCATCTGGCCTGCAATCACCTCACTCCCCTCAACTGAGCTCCCCCGTCCATCTCCCCGGCTGCACCTCATTCTCTCATCAGCCACTCAAGTAATATTTTTCACTGGGTTGTCCACGTTTATACAGCCTGCATGGAACAACACGGTAAGAATGCAAGAGGCGAAGTATCTAAGATGTGCTTTTTGTAGTCCATATTCAGAGCATTGTAGTTTCACCACGGCAGACCCACGTCAGTAACATCCGCCGTCGCATAATTACGTGGCCTAGTGTAAAGTGCAGTCGGATTCTCTTGGTACCGTGGTTGTCTTTTCCTAAGTCCTTATGAATTCCCCTTCACATCTTTCCTTGACCTCATGACGTTTTCCATCGAGGTCAAGGAAAAGTGGTTAGGACATTTTTTTGACTATTCAACCGCACCCCATGCCTTTGCCTTCAAGCCAGAACCTGCACCTGCACCTGACCCCCACCTACACCTGCCTCTGCCTGTCTCCTGCTTGTCTACCTATACCAGAACCTGCTTGTCTGCCTACTTTCCTGTAAGCCATAAAGTTAAAATAAATCTTTGAACTCTACCACTCTGCCTG